>JAQHUG010000263.1:161770-175685 GCA_028555095.1 Dicrostonyx torquatus | reverse complement strand
GGAAAGAAGGAAGGAAGGAAGGAGGAAGGAAAGGAAGAAAAAAAGAAAAAGAATTTCAATAGAATACAGTAATTGAAACTTAACTATATAGTAACGTGGTGAAAGTTGCTGTGGCAAAAAGAATCTAATAATAATATCAATCACTAACTCTGTATCAAAAGGAGCAACAGAAAACCCAAGGATTAGAAGACTGATACATTCATATTCTGATAGTTCTACAGGTTATAGAGGTCTCCTCCTTGTAAGCTAAGTGTTTCATGAAATGAGGATGGAGAGTAAAGATAATTTAGGAAACACGCATAGTAAACACAAGGAAAGCCTCAGCCCTGGCCATACAAAGGAGGGACTTCTTCAGCAGGGTTTGGTCATCCGCTGCAAGCCCAGCTGATGGATGCAAAGCACAGTACTTCAGGCAGGACACAGGTACAAGGAACAGTCCTGCCCAAGGAGCCACAGGGAAGCCAGGCACTGAACAGACTATTTCCTTTTTTAAAATTTATTTTTATCTCATTTGCATTGATATTTTTGCCTGTGTGCATGTCTGTATGAGGGTGCCAGATCCCCTGGAATTGGAGTTACAGACAATTGTGAGCTGCCATGTGGGTGCTGGGAATTGAACTAAGGTCCTCTGCAAGAGCAGTCAGTGCTCTTAACCACTGAACCATCTCCCCAGCCTGACTACTCTATTCTTAATGCTGAATGTTAGCTGTAAAGTAGAAACTGAGAGCTACTGGAATTTAGAAGAGGTGAGAGAATTCCTGTGAAGGGAGACTATGGATGAGATGGTATCTGAGATGGACCTTTGGAAACATCAAGTTTCAACATGCAAGAGGGACACCAGCCGCTGACTGTCCAGGCATTGTTTCCACTTTAGTTGCTGGGACACCAGCCTTTATTCTGGCATTTTCCACTCCCTGAAATGCCTTAGGAACCAATACTGGTTAGTCTGATCTAAATCAATTACCACCCCCACCCCGCCTCTGTGTGTGTGTAGAAGGTATGAATGAATAGTGACCAGTGGGTTATGAGATCTGCTGGGCTTGTAACCAGCTCTGGAGCCAGTGCACAAGGATTTGCTGATTCAAGCAAAAGATAAAAGGCTTTTGTTTAAACTAGTTTAAAGTGAGTGTTCTGTGACTCATAGCTGATGACCATTAAAGTGACAGAAGGAAAAGACATTCTAGTTGAGAGAACTTAATATCAGAGGGTGTGAGTTGTAAAAGTAACACTTTCAACTCATTAACATTGGTGGCATGCAGAACGCAAAAGGGAGGGAACAGTGAATAAAGCAGAAGAGAAGTTTGGAGTCACATGGCAGCCCATGAACACCACATACAAGAGCAGGGGAGAGAGGACTGTAGAGTGTTCAGCAAGGCAGTGAGCTGAGAACTGCGCTTCAGAAGTCATTTCACAGCAGCAGGAACTGGAGCTTGGAGGATTCTCGAAGTGTGGAGTCAGCAGAGGCTATGACATTCTTGCTCAGAAGGGACGGGGCCTGAACTATAAACAGTTTCATTTCCTCAAGGACATGGCATTTGCGTGAACTTAGTTCCTAGTGTATTGCTCACATTTCTGCTTGAAGAAACTGGAAGTAAGCAGAGGTAAACCTGACAACTCACTGTGGAAAGGAACAGGCTAAGGTAGTCTCTGGTTCTGGGACTCATTAGCGTTTATCTGCAGTGTATTAAACCATTTATTCTAGTGTGTTATATATACACATACACATATCATAAAAACTTGTTTTTCCTTTTTTAATGAGTAAAATCCAGTGTTCTTAAAAAACATCTTCTGAGATAACAGTCTTAAGACGACTGTCCTTTGTCCTTCAATATTAGACTCCATCCACATCCATAAACAGATGTTATCATTTATATAATGTGTTTCAGACAGTCAAATGACTCACCTGGGGGAGTCTGATTGGTCAGGAATGGACTTCAGGGCATTCACAGCTGTGAATTAAGGCTTATATGGCTTATCTTACCTTTTAGAGGAGGGATTGAGACTGAAGGAGAGCTAATAAAATTCATTTCCTCTCAAAGGCCTGTGACTAAGAATTGTTATTTTAATTAACTTACTGAGAGCAGAAAGCTTTCCAATACTCTGCAACAGCTGCCAAGATATTTTTAGCAGTTATCTAAAATATAAAAACCCAACTACAAAATAGTACATTCCTGACAAAAGTCCACTCCATAACTCAAAATCTCCATGGCCTCTCTGGTGGATATTGTTTTCAGGTGAACATAACCCAATGTTCTCAAAAGAAGGAATTTCCTAAGGTAACTTATTTTTAAGGTATCATTTCAAAGCTAATTATGGTGTCCTTGGAGGGTTCTACAGCTAGCTAAGCCTCAAAAGACAGATGGAGGGCAAAGATAAGCTTACTACCACTTCCTCCAACTATAACAATCTCTGTGACCTAGCAGTTGACAACAGTCAAGTCAAACAGTTAGCTTGACACAAGATGCTTTACGGACGGAGAAAGTGGTTTAGTAAAGACTCAACCACACAGGCATGAAAACCTAAGCTCAGACACTCAGCACCCACATAAAATCTGGGTACGAAGGTGTGCATGTAAGCCCAGCACTAGGGGAGCAGAGATGAGCAGATCCTGGCCTGCCAGTCTAGTGAGTGAGTGTCAGGTTCAGTGACAGACCCTGTCTCAAAAAACAAGGTGAAGAGTGATAGAGGCAGATGCCTGATGTCGATGTCTGGCCTCAACCATGATGTACACATGCATACACAGGCACACACACACACACCCTACATTTTATAAGACTACAAAAGCAATAACACTTATTTATAGTCTATTACATTATTAATGTGGCTCTAACTACCCAAACAGCATAACTCTGAAACAGAAGACTCCACCAATCTTACCTTCGTACAGACCACCCGTACAACCACTTTCCAAAAGGCAGAGGAATCAGACCCCGGTTGTACCTCAAAGAGAAGATGTTTTTCCTGGCCAGCAGCAACCTTAGCAGTTCTGGAAAAAGGTAAGCACATTTGTTAATTTTATGAAAAGTAAACCCAAACTCAAGAAACACTTTCCAACAAGGAAGAAAAAAGCAGAAGTAATTGTAAAGAGCTGATTCCTACAGCACAGGGACAGAAACGTTTTGAACACGCACTTAGTTTCCAAAGTTTTTAAAGTCAAAAGTTCTGTGGAATACTTGTCTCCATATCTGTATTTCAATTGTCTTTGAGTGTCTAAAAAGGATGTTTAGAAAAAACTGGTCTAAAGCTGGACATGGTGACACTAGCCTGTGATCTCAGCCTGGAAGATGGCAGGAAGGAGGATCGGGAGCTCAAGGAGAGTTCAGAGGCAGGCTTGTGCTGCATGAGAAAACATGCAGCAACAATTAGCCCTGACAAACACACCCCAAGAAACCCAGCACTTTAAGTAAAAGCTTGTTGGCTTAACTTATACAAACGCTGACCAAATAGACATAATTTTGAGGAATACCTTGCTCTTGGTTGGATCCTGTTTATATAACCACATTAACATAGTTTTTTGAAAGCTTTTAAAGTATACTAATTTTGGGTTCCAGCCAAGTAAAGCAAATAGTTTGTGATATTAAATACAGCTCTACTCCCTTTCCTCAAGAAGAATTACAAGAGCCACACTAGCATAAAGACAACACCAACTAAAACTGATCCGAAGTCCTAAGACTGCAGCTTCCTTTCCCACTGCTGACTTTTCTCTGAACACCAGCAGCAGAGTTGCATACAATTAAGTGCCTTCCAGCTAAGTCAAGCAACCTGTCTCCAGGAAGCCGGCCAACCAAAGGGAATAACTGACATGCCAGTTTCCGGTTGTTTCCTGGAAACCAAGCCACACCTCTGTGTTTGACTTGAGGGTTGGCAGACAGCAAGCAGAGAGCACTACACTCATGAAATGCCCAACTCTAGCCCATGGAAATGGGTTTCAAACCACACTGCTGGTATTGCTCAGTGTACAGGCAGCAGTAAGTGCTTAGGTTTAATTTTCATCACTGTAAAAACAAAACAAAAATAGAAACCCATCAAAAATAAACAAACCCCTCAAATTCACTCAGGAATCCTGTCCCAAGTAAATAAAAGGAATATATTTCTACTGTTGCACAATAATTTAGCTTTCAGGTGATGTCACAGGACAGAGGTTTATTTTTTTTTCTAAAAACTTTAGGTCAATAAGCAAAATTTCATCAAATAGTCTGAGTTTACATATATAAAGTACTAAAGGATGGCAAAAGTTATGAATTACTCTTCCTAGGAGTTAGAAGAATGGAGAGATGGCTTAGTGCTTGGGAAGGGCACTTGTTATCAAGCCTGGCCACCTATGTTCAATCCCTGGAACCTACGTGTTAGGAGAGGCAGATTCCTCAAGCTGTCCTCTGACCTCTACATGTGTACTGCCCCCATAAATAAATGTAACATTTTTAAAAGTTGAAATAAGAATAAGGTGCACTATTTTTTTGATACTACGGAATTCTCAGTCCTTTTTTTTTTTTTTATAATATAGAACACTTCACGAACTGGCGTGTCATCCTAGCACAGGGGTCATGCTAATCTTCTCTGTATCGCTCCAATTTTAGTATATGTGCTGCCGAAGTGAGCACTCTCAGTCCTATTTTACTTATCTATATAAATATGATCTCAAAAAACAAGCTATTTTTTTCTTTTTTTAATTAATAAAATCAAGTGTTCTTAAAAGAAAGCAACTCTTAATAAAAACCTTAGGACTGTCCTTTATACTTCATAACTTACTGAAAATTGGCACTATATTCATAAAGAAAGTAGGATCTTATGTTTCATATTGTCAGTATGTCCCTTATCTGCTGTGGGAACTCCTTCAGCAAATAGCCTTTAAGATACCGGCCCACTTCGGGCAGTCTCATGTACTATAAATGCACAGGCCTCTTGACTGCTGGATTCAGTTCCAGTTCCCAGCACACACAGAGGACTGTGGATCACTACTCTTTCTGTGAGTTTATCCCCAGATAAATAAGCCTTTGTTATACTCCAGTCCGAGCTATTGTGGAACTTTCTTATACACCAACACTTATCCAACACGGTTGTCATAAAAGCCTCTGGCACAGGAGCATACATATCAACACAAACTATTAGTAGTGGCTGTACTACTATAAGTTTGCATATAGTGGTCCTGGGCTTTGAGGTGCTTGAAAGAGAAGCAATGCAGGATAACGGGAGGAACTTCTGATTCACAGATAGCTGGAAGTGTCGTCAGTATTCGAGTAGTCAATTAAAATGGATAATTAGTTAAAATTTTCAAACCTTTGGTGCAGTGCACATATCATGTGTTCAGTGAACACTGGTTAGACTGAAGAGACTAGAGAGAACCTTTAAGACATCACTTAGGGGAGCTGGAAAGATGGGCCAGTGGTTAAGAGCACCAATTACTCTTACAGGTGACCTGGGTTCAATTTCCAGCACCTACTGGCAGCCCACAATGGTATGGAACTTCAGTCTCAGTAGATCTGGTGCCCTCTTCTAGCTTTTACAGGCACCCACACATGCATGTGGTACACAAACATACATGCAGGCAAAAACTTATATATAAAAAAATATTTTTTAAATATATCATTTAAAGTATCATAGGCAAGTTTTAAATAAACTCTGAAAGAGACAAAGGGTTGATACAGAATAAAGAAAAGTAGAAGGTGCTACTAGAGGAATGTTTAAGAGGAATAAAAAGTGTCACCCATCCATCAGTACTGAGAAAGCATTGGTGTCTGAGGCCATTCGAGGACAAAGAACCCTTTGTATTTTAAAAAGCTTCTACATAGACCAGCACAAAAACTGAGGTGAACTCTATAAAGCCTAAGTTCAAGGTGAGAAATTCACACCATCTTAGGAACTCTGGGGAGTTAAGCAGACTGTACTTCAGAAAACAAACAGGCGGCCCACACAGATACATGGCTGATGCTTCTGCCTGTCTGACTTTTCCTCCATTGACCGAGGGCAAATTCTCTTCTGTTTATGTGCCCCTTCCACAGCAGAGCCAGCCACAGCCTCTCAGTACACAGCTGCTGAGCTGCAGTACATCCTAGCATTGGTTCGCCATACCCGCTGTCTGAATTCTAACTTCATTTTAAGTTCCTCCCATCTCTGTTTCCTTTCCATATGTTAAAATAGCTACATTAAAGTCTGCTTACGGCAGTCATTGCAGCACTTTCTAACTTATGCTAAAATAATTCATTCATCAGAGCATATGGTTACCTTCTTTACAGCCATGACAAACGGGGTCATACATGAAGGGAAAATAGGATGAAGATGAGCAAGCCTTACACATCATTGAGTTCGGCTACTCTCCCAAGAAATTCTTCATAAGTTAAGGAGCCACTTTCTCGAACCAAGGTGACGTGTTTTGCTACTTTTTCTGGTAACTTGTTAATAACCAATTGCGTCTGATCCGAAATTTGCTGTCCCATGGTGAAATGGTGTCTTTCAGAATTCAGAAAGAATTTTGCTTCACATAATTTCTGTTAAATACAATGCAAAAGTTATTTGTACATACTTATAAAAAATACCAACATAAAAATGCCAATAATCTCATTGTCCTAGTTACGGTAACTACTGCTGTGATGAAAGGCCATGCATGACCAGAGCAACTTGGGGAGGAAAGGGTTTATGGCTTGCACCTCCACATCACTGTTTATCACCAGAGGAAGGCAGGAACCTGGAGGCAGGAGGTGATGTGGAGGCCATGGAGGGTGCTGCTTACTAGCTTGCTCCTTGTAGCTAGTCTCTTCAGCCTGCTTTCCTACAGAACCCACGACCACCAGCCTAAAGGTGGCCCTACCCACAATGGGCTGGGCCCTCCCTCAGTGATCACCAATTAAGAAGACGACCTACAGGTTTGCCTACAGCCCCATCTTATGAAAGAAGTTTCTCAACTGAAGATTCCCCTTCTCAGATGACTTTAGCTTGTGTCAAGTTGATACAAATCTAGCACACTCATCCTTCAAAAAGCAAAGAAAAACTACAAGCACCTTTAGAGGGATTCAGTCAACTCGAATCTGAGACACAATTTATTTAACCATAGTTTTTAAAGTAAAGATTTATCTTAAGTTTTCAGAATCATACAGCTAAATGATTCACTTATGATATTGGAAGAGTGATGGGTCTCTATCAAAAACAAAGCCATTCTCTCTCTCTTTCTCTCTCTCTCTCACAGACACACACACACACAGACAGACACACACACAGACAGACACACACACAGGCACACACACACACACAGACACACACACACACAGGCACACACACACAGAGTCAAGTGACTGCATTTTTCTAAGAACATTTCCAGACTGTTAACTACATGTCAGGCTCCAAACTAAATGCTTTCCATAGATGGCATCATGTATTACTCACAGCACCCTACAGGGTAGATACATTTTTTAATATCCCCATTCTATGGATAAGGAAATGGTTAAATCTATGGTATGGGGTAGACGTGAACTTTGAACTCCCACCTCAAGAAAGTCCATTTCATTTACCATTTAAAAAATCTTTTGCTTTTACTCAAATTAATGTCTTTACCACATAAAGCAAGAGAAGTAGTAACAATTAAATAGAAAAGAATTTCATCAGAAAGCTTGCTTTATCATGTAATTTAAAAATGATATTATAGTTTTAAGTACAAAACATGTGACTTTAGGGCTGGCAAGGTGGCCTGTGGGCAACTGCACTTGCTGCCAAGCTTGACAACCCGAGTTCTATCCCCAGGAGTCCCAGGATGGAAAGGAACAACTCTTGAAAGCTGTCCTCTCACTTCCATACATGCACGGTAGCATGTGCTCCCCTAGATACACGTACGTATACTCACAAGACAAATAAGAAATGCTTTAAAAATGTGACTTCAAACTAAAATATATAACCATAAACATGTATCACTCTCAGTGTTAAAATTTAATGCACTATATGTTTTATAAAAGTTACTTTAAATATAGTAAAAGTACAATTATACTAAAAAATAAATTCCCCCATTACTATTATGGATCTGAACCTATGTGGTAGCAATTAATACCATACTAGAGGAATAGTAAAAAAGAAGGGAAACCTGGATTACTAAAAATAATTTCTGAAGGCAAAAAAATTACATTTTAAATGTGTTCAAATATAACAGACTCACACCAACTATATCCAAAGAGGAATCATTAAAATTCCCAGCTTAGAAAAGGTGTCCAGGGAATTCACCTTAGTGGTTTCTGGGCAGCAAAAACTAGTGACAACCCAAAACACAACAGTGTTGAACTCCATTTTATCCTAAGCACGGAAAGTTTCAAAACAAAAATTCCAAAATGCCCAAAACCTAAGAAAACTGTAAAAGAACAATAACATGAAAAGTAGGGCATGCATTAGAGTAAGTCCCTGTCGAGAAAGGCAGTGGCTTCACCCTGATGCTGCAGATAGATATTTAAACATATGCTGTCTTTACTTTTCATGTTCTGTTTCAAATGTGTGGAAACATAAGCAAATGGCTGCAGACCAGCTGGAAACCAGTGCCATACATGGTCTTTCTAAAAATTATGTTTAGCTGCTCTGTGATGGTGCATGCCTTTAATCCCAGTACTCAGGAGGCAGCGACAGACAGATCTCTGAGTTCAAGACCAGCCTGGTCTATGAACCAAGTTCCAGAACTGCCAGGGCTACACAGAGAAACACTGTGAAAAAATAAAAATTATGTTTAACAAGTACTGTTTACATTGTTTACGACCTGGGGACAGGATGGTGAGCAACCTAAAAGATAGTTCTCGGCACCACAGGGCACCCAACACAGGTGGGGTGGGGCAATAGTCACACAAGTGACCGTATTTACAAAATGAGAAACACTACACCAAATAAATACAGAGTGCCTTAAAAGCCCAGGAGGGTGTTTTGAGTTGGAAAAGAAATCCTGGGCAAACACTTGAGTCCAGAAAGATGGTCTGGGTTTGCAAGAGAGTTGGGCATGGTGGGAAGACATTTAGGCAGAAGTTTCCAAAAGTATCTGAGATAGGTAGATCATGATGCCTTTGAGGGAAATAATCACACTGGTGTGACCAGAGATCCTTCTCCTCATGCTAACACCAAAACAAAATCAAGACGGGTGTTTAAGATTTTTTCCAGATAATTGCCCAATCTGGCTGACCAAGACGAGAATGAAAGAACCATATTGCTGAGTAAGTCTCAGTGACTTACTAAAGTCTAAACACAGCAAGAAGCTAATCCTGGGAAGTATTCTGAAAAGTGACTGCACAAAAGCACCTACGTAAGATGTGCTTTAGAGCAGCACAAAATAGGAGTCCTGAAGCTTTCGATTAAAAATAGCAGTACAACAGGTTAAGCAAAGATGTCAAAACCCTAAGCTCCTGCTAGATGCAGATGTCTACAGCAAGGAGCCTCCCACTCTACTGTATTATACAATGGGTGACCACACGGGAGGCTTTTATTCAGCTCAAGGCAGCCACACCCTTTAAAAGTACCAATACATTAGACCACATTCAAGAGTCCGGGGTTTAGAGGCAGACTGTTTTCCATGACTGTGGCTGTGTACTGCTATGTAATGATCTGTGCAGCACAACAGCCTCTTCAAATAACTGAGGGGCTATCCCATGGAAGAGAAGTGAGATTGTTTTACTTGCTTACAAAGAGCAGATTGGCCAATAAGCACAGAGGGTCAGGTCAGACTTATAAAAGAATGCCCTACCAACACAGCGATGGAAAGGGCTGCTGCAACATACGCGAACTTTTCAATGCATAATATGAAAATGTTTAAAGATTGGAAGTTCATCTAATGAGTTATGCAGAGAATTTTCTAGGTGCAAAATGGAGGTGCTAACCTATAACCCAGTGGTTCTCAATCTGTGGGTTGTGACCCCAAAGACCACCAGAAAACACAGATATTTACATTATGATTCATAACAGTAGTAAAATTAGAGTTATAAAGTAGCAACAAAAATAATTTTATGGTTGGGGTCACCACAACATAAGGAACTATATTAAAGGGTCACAGCATTAGGAAGGTTGAGAACCATTGCTCTAACCTAACATTTTTCTCTCAAAATGAAGCTTAACTTTCCACGAGCTTTACAAGTCCTAGCCTCACAAACAGACTCTCATCAGCCAGCCTGATGCTTTCAATTCCATCTACATCGCCTAACAGAGAAAACCAAACTTCTGAAATGGTCTCAATCGAGACTAAATGGAACTGATGACAACTGAATCAACATTTGGAGGGGAGGCAACTGTCCCCTCCTCTACCCAAGATTAACTGTTCCCAAGATTAACTAAAACGAACAGGAGAAAACTATATACAGTTTTGGTTTTGTTTTTAACATGTATGGGGAAGTCTTCACAAAAAAAATATGACCGTAAATAGGACCCAAAGCACAGACACTTACTAGAAATTGTGAAAAGATGCCCAGACAAAGGAGCTGGGGCTAGGGCAATTTCCCCTGGTAAAAACCAGGCACTTTCCCATGATTGCTTCATCCCCCTATTTGAGGAGGAAGAGTAGGATCTTTTATCTGCTACTTTAAAAAACTTTTTATGCTCAAGTGTCATATTTTGGTATCCTACACTGCTCATCAAAACCCCATCTGCAAAGAAGCCTTTGCTGTTTTTTGAATTAGACAATGTTGCACTGTCTCACTGGTACCCTAACTTTGAATGTCAAGGTCTACAGTGTGAGGCAGCATGTTGTTTTCCTGTAATGGCATTTAGAATCCAGGAAACTGTGTCAGTGACCCCACACCTACCTGAGGGTATGGAACCAGGGTGTTCACACCGGTTAGGAGGAAGGACCTTCATTTAACCAATATTAACAAATTTCACCACTAGTGTAAAAATATGACAATTATTTATGTGTAATATGGAGCCACTGAGATTAGTATCCACAAAAGCCATCTGCTGAAGTCACCCTTCAGTCAATTAAAACACACACCTCCTCCAGGAGTTCTTCAGGGTACTCCCTTTTGAACAATAGACAAGTGTATATTATTTCCCTAGCCAATACAGCGCACTTTTATCACTCATCTAGTTCCTATTATTAGCTTAGTCATGCATCCACAATAACATGGAGCACAAGTTAAAACATATTTATGGAAAATGTAAAACTGTAAAAACTTATCCCTGATATCTCTATATATTGGGAAACCACACAAAATATCTCCCTTGAAACCATAGAACAGTAGTGCTGCTTGCAGACACAATTTGCTGGTAAACCAGTGGCAATAAAATTCAGTAAAAGACAAGTCTGTGGTCTGGACTCCTCAAAGAGCTAGGAGTGGGCTCTCAAATCACAGAGCCACTTTTAGCATGGCCCCTTCTAGAAAAAAAGAGATGTGCTTCCTGAAAGCAGCTGGGGGGGGCTCCTAAATAAAAGCTGTTGTTCTGAAAGTCACAGGAACAGCAAGGATTCCAAAAATGCCACATTCTTCAGTGGGTGGCACATCCAGTTGAGGAGTTTTTCTAACAAATGAGCCTCTGTAGTTCAAAGTTCCTTCCAAATTATAACAACTGCATCACTAGTAATGCTCACACACAGAGACTCTGAAAATTTAAACCACAAACCTATCCAGAAATGGATAAGAGGGAAACTGAGACAATCGACGTGCAAGATGAGGAGGTGAGGGCTAGAGAGCTCAGCTGGAGGCGGAGGACCAACCCGAGTTCTAGACCTGAGGTCATGTGAAAAGCAGAGCGCTGGCACACCTGCAATCTCAGTGCTGGGACTTGCTAGCCAGCAGGTACAGTCTAACCAGACCCAAGGTTGACTTCTGGTGCCCACTCGAACCACGCCCCCCCCATACACAGACGATGATCAGTTGACAAGGACTGGGGTATTAATGGCAGCTTTGAAATCTGTTACAATCTTAGTAATAAATGCCAAGTTCTACAACCGGGTCTTGAAGGCCACTATTAACCTTATTATTCACTGCTTACACAAACTCTAAATTTACAAGAACTACCAGCTGCTGAAATTAACACAGATATAAAAATTCAATGATTAGGCTGGTCAGTCACTATAGAATCCAGAATGCCTGTTCTGGGGCCAAAGGTCTTAAGGAGGAGAAAATGAAACTAAAGAAATCTTTTCACAAAGACTGGAAACCTACAGACTACTGGTCAATTGCTGGAGTTCTAATAGTACTGGCGTACTTAGTAAGTATACTTATTTTTTAAAATATACTAGATTTGTATGAATTCTCTTTGCAACTTTTCTGCCTGCTTAGGTAGAGAAATCAACTTCCTCTAATTAGAGAATTTAGATGTATTCAGAGAACCAAGCCTAAATTCTGAAAGATGGACTTCATTCTATAGCAACAATGGGCAGAGGAGGAGTGGAAACAACCAACTTAGTTCGAGACACACAGGATTAAAAGCAACTGGGAGTGTTACTGTAGCTACACAATAGAAGGACATGAGGTGCTGGGCATCAAGAAATGGGGCTGGGTTAGAATATGAAGGCACACTGCCATTTACTTAATAGGTAGGCTGGAGAAGTACAACAGTAAACCCACATTCTGGAATGAAATTGCACACAGAAGGCGACTTACCCTACAATTATGATTAGCAAGGAAACTTTTTCATCAATGTCAGTTCTCAAGGTAGCACTTATTTTGACAAGCAAAGGCCCAAGTTGGCCAACGCTCCAGGCTCAGGCTACATCCCCCACCCCCCAGGAGCCCTGCCCTGCCCTGTGGCCACCCTCCCACCTCGGCAGCCGCCCTTCGGCCCCTCCTCGGCGCACCTGCTCTGCTAACCAACAGCTAAACTTCTTATTGCGCCAGCGCCAATATTCAAAACTGTCAAGAATTGGTCGGAAAGCTCTGCTCAGCACCACCGCGAAGGCGGAAGCAGCGCATCCACCCGCCCTGGAAGCCGGTGCCCCAGGCCCGTACCCGAGGCCCTGACCAGCAGCACGGCCTAGCTCCCCGAAGCCCAGCTCCGCAACCTCGTGCTGCGCGGGCCTCCACTCCCGCTCCAGGACGGTGGAGTGGCTGCGAAGGGACACGGCGAGGGGGAGGCGCTGCAAGGTTCACCCAGTTCAAGGCATTGCTCTCCCAGCACTAGCTACGCCGCCTCGGCCGCTGCTTAGCTAAATCCGCTAGGCGGCAGCGCCACGGCGGCCGTCCCAGTCGCACCTCAGTGACGCAAAGTCACGCCCTCGCGCGTTGCCTGGAGACGGAGCTCCACCCCACCTGCTAGCTTTGGAGGACTATAGGGCTCAAGGCTGTTGACATACACTTGCAGGCAAAATGTTTACATGCATAAAAATCAATAAAATAAAATATTTTTTAAAAAAAGACAGAAAAAAGAAATGGCAAGCTGCAGACTTGGAAAAAGCAGAATATATTAAACAAAGGACTTCTAATTAGAATACAAAATTCTTAAACCTCCAAAAAGAAACAACCACTATTTTCAAATGGCTAACGAGCAGACAAGCCTTCTAGATTATAGATGGTGAATAATCACATGCAATGATGTCTGACAATATTATTCATTAAGGAAATGTAAATTAGAAGGAAAATGAAGTGTCAGTTCAAAACCACAAGAGTAGCTAAAATTGAAAGGGCGATATTAGATGGCGACAAGAATGCTGAACTGGGATTATTATAGATTGCCTGAAAGGTGTGTGTAAGATGATGCAATTATATTGAAAAGATGGTGGTCTTTTAAATTTTTTTAATTGATCTATACATTTTTCTTCACTCCTCTCCCCTTCTACCCTCTTCCGTGACCCCCACACTCCCAATTTACTCAGGAGATCTTGTCTTTTTCTCCTTCCTATGTAGATCCATGTATGTCTCTCTTAGGGTCCTCTTTGTTGTCGAGGTTCTCCGAGGTTGTGGACTGTAGGCTGGTTTTTCTTTGCTTTATGTCTAAAAGCCACTTAGGAGTGAATACAAGTTTGTCTTTCTGGGTC
>JAQHUG010000263.1:88425-160975 GCA_028555095.1 Dicrostonyx torquatus | reverse complement strand
TTAAAAAAAAAAGCTAAGCACACACGCTTCCACCACATAATCCAGTCATCCCACTTCTAGCGTATAATCATGCAAAAATTAGGCACACCAAAATTGGAGTTATTTGTAATAGACCCAGACTGGAAACAACCAGATGCCTGTTATGGTGGTTTAAATGAAAACAGTCCCCATAAGCCCACGTAAGTGGCACTATTAGGAGGCATGGCCTTGTTGGAATAGATGTAGTCTTTTTGGAGGAAGGATGTCGCTGGGGGTGGGCTTTGAGGTTTCAGATGCTCAAGTCAGGTCCAGTGTCACTCTCTCTTCCTGCTGCTGCAGATCCAGATGTAGAACTTTCATCTACTATATCATGTCCACCATGCTTCTTCCTGCCATGACAATAATGGACTCATAATGCACTGTAAGCCATCCCCAATTAAATGTTTTCCTTTATAAGCATTGCCATGATGTCTCTTCACAGCAAGAGAGCACTAACTAAGGCATCTGTCAACAGGAGAATGGAAAATATTTCACTTTTTTTTATAAATTCATAAAGCCACACAATGGAATACTTCTCAGCAATAATAAGGAATATATTGACACATTCATTCAACAATGTAGATGAATGATGTGGGATTCCCCTCTGTATGCTGTGAATATGCTTTATTACCATTGGTTAAAAAAGAATCTGCTTTGGGCCTATGGCAGTGCAGGATAGAGCAAGGTGGGAATTCCATGCAGAGATAGAAGAGAAAAGAAGGTGGAGTCAGGGAGATGCCATGTAGCCACCATAGGAGACAGACACCTCCTTGTGATGGGCCATGAGCCTTGTGATAAATGCAAAATGATAGGAATGCATTAATTTAAGATGTAAGAGTTAGTTAAAAGAAGCCTGAGCTAATAGGCCAAACAGTGCTGTAATTAATATAGTTCTGTGTGATTATTTCAGGTCTGGGCGGCCAGGAGATGAACAAGCAGCTTCTGCCTACAGATGAACCCAAATACTTGGACTAAAAGAAGACAGGCCTTTAAAAAATTAGAAAAGGCTCTCCCCTCAAGGAATCTTTAGTGACAAAAATCAGATCAGTGGTTGCTTAAAGAATGGTGTCAGGTGAGAAACACTACAGTGACCAAATGGGGACTAACTGTGGCTAATGCAATGGTGAACACAATCCTGGCGTGCATGAAACCACTGGGGACTAGAAGTGGCCAACGCAGTGGTGAACACATGCCTGGTGTGCATGAAACCTTGGTTCAGACTCAAGAACCACCCCTCAAAACCTTCGAAGAGGTAAGAAGAAGTATTTTAGGGTGCTGGATATGTTCATTGTCTTAGCTGATGATTTCACAGACATGAATGTAATATGAAAACTTTTCAAATTGTATACTTTACCCATATGTAGTTTATTGTAGGTCAACTACACTTCAATAAAGTTATGGGAAAAGATATAGCTAGTCTATTATTATTATTATTATTATTATTATTATTGTTGTTGTTGTTTCTCAAGATAAGGTTTCAAGACAGTTCCTGATTGTCCTGGAACTCACTCTGCAGACCAGGCTGGTCTCAAATTCACAGAAATCTGCCTGCCTCTGCCTCCCTGGGACTGAAGGAGTGCACCATCACCACCTGACTGCAAGTTTATTTTAAAAGACTAGTTGTTGTGCCTTACTGAGCATGGAAGACAGAAAAACCACTCTATATAAATCGTATAAAAATGTTTAAAATAGGGCAGTATCCCTTTTTATATTGAGTACTGCAAAGATTGGAATAAAGAAGAGATTACAGGACCAATATAGCATAAGGTGATAATTAAAATAAGACCATCAATAACAAATCTAGACAGTTGTTGCTTAGCACAACAGCTTTCTTCTTAATTTCGCATAAGTATGGTGAATTAACTAGAACACAAAACAAAATAAGACCACTACCTTATTAGTAAGTGGTACCCGAAGCACATGTTAGTCACTGTCTATTGCTGTGAAGAGACATCATGACCTTGTGCACCTTTTCGAAAGAAAGTATTTATGGGGGAGGAGGGCTTGATTACAGTTTTAGGGGCTTAGTCCATTACCATCATGGCAGGGAGTATGGTGGCATACATGGTGCTGAGAACTACATTGTGACCCATAGCCTGCGAGAAAGAGAGAGAGAGAGAGAGAGAGAGAGAGAGAGAGAGAGAGAGAGAGAGAGAGAGAGAGAGAGAGAGAGAGAGAGAGAGAGAGAGAGAGAGAGAGAGAGACACGCTGGGCCTGGTGTGGACTTTTGAAACCTCAAAGTCCAACCCCAGTGACACACTCTAACAAAGCCACATCTCCTAATCATTCTAATCCTTTCAAATAGAGCCACTCCCTGGTGACCAAGCTTTCAAATATATGAGGCCTCGGGAGCCTTTCTTATCTAAATCACCACATAAGGGTTAACCACCATCTGTCATTAAATTATTCTATAGCAGGACAAGGAAACCTTTTTCTTATATATAAAAAAGTGTCAAAATGTTTATAGGAGATCATATATATAGATAATAAGTAATAGAAGAGGCCTGCAAGTTTATATAAAAAAGGATTTTTTATACCGCTGTAGTTTGTGGTGAGTATTCAGGAATTCTGCAGGGATAGCCTGAGGTTGAGTGCAGTCCCCGTATCTACAGTGCTGTAGTGACGCTCAGAAGCAGTCGCCTTTTGAAATGTATTTTTTTCTAGGAAGGTATGTCCGAGGTCACTAAACATCTGTGCCAGGACTGTGGGAAGACTGAGGGAAGACTGAGCGGCTGTGGGAAGCAAACATTATCAGCTTCCTGAATGTAGTTGTTGAAACTGCACGGTTGACAGGGCTGACTGCACTCTTTACAGAAGAGGAAAGAGAGACCCAGAGGCAGAAAGTGAGTTGCCCAGGAACTACAGAGCAAGTCGTGAAAACTGGTTAGACTTCACATTTCTTAGGTACCACTCTACTGCTTTCCCACAAAGCATGGAACTGCCTTCAGTTCCCAGTGTAGAATAGACAGGAACTAGTTATCCACAGTTAAGATCAAATTTCTGGCTGGGCGGTGGTGGCACATGCCTTTAATCTCAGCACTTGGGAGGCAGAGGCAGGCAGATCTCTGAGTTCAAAGCCAGCCTGATCTAAAGAGTTAGTTCCAGGGCCCAGGCAGGGCTATGCAGAGAAACCTTGTCCCCAAAACAATAAAATAATAAAATAAAATCCCTGTCATCTCCCAGGATGCTGCCCTTTGAGGCACGGCCTGCCTTTAACCCTCAGATTTAGTTTTAGAAACTTTAGGAGCTCATGCATTCCTAGCTTAATTTCATGTATTGCTAATCCTCAGGTATTGCCATATTGCTCTTCTACAGAGAAGAGCTTCTGTAGGCATCAATGAACTATAGCAATGGCACCAAACGTCAACAAGTTTTACATCAAAGTGGCTTCAGGATCCAAGTGTCAGTGCTGAGGTGAGCAATAACAGCTAACAGATGGCAGCGCCCAGAGGACTCTGCGGTGGTAGGAGAGTGACATCAGTCTTGAGGAGAAAAGTGTCATTGAGCACAGCGCTATCTAGGATAGTGCCAGAAGGCTGGCAAGGTAGTGGGCCTCGTGGGTGTGGCTGGTGTGACAGGAAGATAGAGAAGCTGTGCTTAGTGGACAGTGGACCTGGTAGATGAGGTGATGCCTGGAGGAATGGTCACAGGGCTTGGTGGGAAGTGGGAAAGCCAGCAGAGGTGGTTGGTGCGCTCTACAGAAGGTGGAGTACTTGGGAGTAGGATAGGATTAGGCCAAGGGCAATGGGGAACTCAGTACCATCCGGGTGGCAACCACACTGGCTTGTGAGCATGTCGAATAATATGCTTGCAGATAAACCTGGAGGGCTGTCACATTGCTCCGGGAACGCCCGGCTGGCTTTAGGTAAGACAGAAGCGCTGCTCTTCTGCTTTAACACATCCAGGGGAATGAAGGTCGCAGCAGCGCCTCTCAAACCATGCTCTTGACAGAGGAGAATAGAGGAAGTCTATCCATTACAGCAAGAATAATTACCTCTTCCCCTGCCATGCTGTTGGCCCCAGTGCGAGGGTCTCTGTGGAAGCTGTTTTATGCACATAGCTGGAGACTGAAGGAGGATTCATAATAAGAAAAATATAACCAGAGCTACAGATCCATTCATCAGACTTTGTGGTGGTTTGAATATAATTGACCACCATAAGCTCATAGAGAGGGGCACTACAGGAGGTGTGGCTTTCTTGGAGTGGGTAGGATTTTGTTGGAAGAAGTGTAAGTGAGTCACCTCAATTAAATGTTTCCTTTGTAAGAGTTGCCATGGTCATGGCACCACCTCACCGCAATAGAAACCCTAACTAAGACAGACCTCATTTCTCAGTTCTGATTGACCCCACAAGACCCTTCCTCCACACAGATGCAAACCTCAGCTTATTCACTGAATTCTTGACATTCTGAGTGGGCATCTTCGTGTTTGGGTTTACTTACTTGCGTTGGCAATCATGCAGGGCAAGATTCCTGGCAGACAAAGCCTTGCTTCCATCCAATCTTATCTCTGACATTGTTTCCAATGCCTACCAGTTCCATACACCTAAACACAAACAAACAACAACAACCCCCCTCAAATTCCCAGATATATTATTTCTCGATTGCAGAGGTGAATCCATTTAAACTCAGAGAGAAAAGATCATGTTTCATAGTATTAATTTATCCTTTGGTTAGTTCACAACTGCATTCTGCACCAAGAGAAAGCCATCAAGACAAGATTTAGGTGGGCAGGAACAGTTGGCTGTACAGAAATATTCTTAGCACTTAATACAGATAACTAGTCTCAAGGCTACGCAATTCACTCATTCAGCATATACTGAGAGCTACTTTGCTTTGTGAAAATAATTTACTCATTTTATATGTATGAATGTTCTGTCTGTATGCATGTCTCTGTACCACCACATGCATGCCTGGTGCTCACAAATGAAAATACAGTGTTGGAACCCCTGGAACTGGAATACCGATGGTTGTGAACTGCCATGTGGGTCATGGGAACAGAACCTAGGTCTTCTTCAAGAACAGACAATGCTCTTAATACCGAGCCATCTCTCCAGCCCTCTGAGAGCCTTTGTTGTATGTGGTACCTCCATGTATCTACACAAATGTTAAGAATGGAAGGAAGGATAATATGTGTAATTATAATAATGCAAAGTGGCATATGCTAGCATGGCAGCAGGAGCAAGCTGCACAAGGAGCAGGAAGGACTCATCCATTACTGCGGTAGGGGACAGTCTTCTAAATCGGCTCCCCAAGTTCCCTGCTTCCTGGTGTGCACGCACTTGGATAAACCTCTCCTTCTGAGCATGAACTGGACACAGAGTCTAAAACATTACGATTGCTTCTACTCTTGCTCTCGCTCTCTGGCTCTCCCCTCGCTGCCTCTTATGGGAACTCTGAAGCAGACTGGGATGTAATACCCGAGATCCAAGTAAAGGACTACTGTGCATGAACTTGACTGTGCAATCCTCTTCTCACAGCTGTGCCCGATACCTGAGCAGAGCGGAAGGCTTTGCTCTGGCTGAGTTTGAAAGCTCATCACAGTGGGAAGGCACGGTGGTGGGAACCTGAGCCCATGACAGCCGGAGCTTCAGCCGGCTGGCTCACGTGGCTATGATCCAGGAAGCAAAGAGAGGGCAGCAAGTAGGGCTGGGTTACAAACCTTAAGGCCCACCCCCAGACCTATTTCCTCTAGGTAAAACCTAACTCCCAAAGCTCCACAAGACCCCAGGACAGCAGAATCAGGGGGAGACCAAATGTTCAGCCACACAAGCCCATGAGAGGTATTTCACACTAAAATCATGACACTGACCAGCATAAATGAGACCATTTGAAGCAAAGACAGCCCACATGGTGACATATATACTTCTGTGTCCATTATATTTTTGCTAAGTATGGATTATGATGTAGCCCTTTAATTTTTATACAAGTAAAAAGTATTTTCTATGGAAATAAAGGAGCAGAGGAATTTTCTTTATTTGGGGTACAATAGTTCTTAACGTCTCAGGTTCTCCCTGCTGGGAAAATGAGAGCTGGTAATATGTTTGTTAAAGGCACGCAAAGATATGTGTTGGTGTGTAGTGGTAAGAATACAATTTCAAATACATTATTAATAAATTAAGGTTGTAGTAGTTGTTGTGTTAGAGAAAATAAATGGATTAGTCTCAGCAACAAAAAAGTTAGTTTGAAGTACATAAGCCAGGAGTGACAACGCTAGAAAAATATTAGCTTCAGACAACACTCCACTATAGACAACTCTCTGATGAACAGTATGCAATTACAGAATGCCATACCTTACCTAGCACCTGACATCATCAGTCCCAAAATCTGAAAACCAAACTTTTACCAAGTCTGAAACTGTTTAGAAGTCAACATGGTGCCCCCAGGGGACAATGCCACACTAGGAATCTGTATCTCGCGTGCAGTTATTTTTAAGATGTATGAAATTACTTCCAGGCTGAGTGTACAGGTGTACGTGAAACATAAATAGATCTCATATTCAGACTGGGTCTCCTAATATGTCATTATGTAGATGCAATTATTCCAGACTTCAAACATAATATGAAATTCTTAATACTGTTGGTAGCATGCGCTTCAGGTAAAGGGTTCTCAGGCTGTAGTAGATTATCTGACTTTTCCTTTGAAACTTTATTGCCTTTAAACATAGTTGTTTTTTCAGAATGGGTTCTGTAACAGCTAAAAATGGAAATGTGCATTTTTGTTTGCTTTGTTCTGTGTTTGTGAGGGTGGGCGGGTTCTGGTATTGGACTGGGAGCTTTGCGCATGCTGGGCGAATGCTCTACCACAGACATCTCCACCCCCAGGCTTTCTTACAAAAGCGTGTTTGTTTATAGAGAACAGCAGCAACCGTAGAGAGATGTGTTCTAAGATGTGACTCGGCTCTGTCTTTGGAGCGCTCCCCGGCCCCAGCCTTTATTTACAGTCTGCCGACAAGGCTGCTATCAGTACCCAGGCTCCCTTCCAGTGCTCTGTTTACTTTGGATTCCCAAAGATTAGGTCTCAAGTCACCTGGCTCTCCATGACCTCCTGTATCTTTCCTTATTTTACTTGTGCCTCATTCCAAAGGATCTTGCCGTGTGGTGTATTTCCCTGTAGGAAGATTTTGGACTATGGGGCTGGCGGTGTCTCAGGGACTCCAGCCTTCACCTGGTGTCCGGCAGCCTGGAGGCCTGTGTCTGAATGTGAACTGAGGAGCTGTTTTAGGGCCTGGTGCTTTGAACACTCCCTTCTCTCTGTGTCTAGGAGACAGACAGGCTAGGGAAGCCGTGGAAAGGTTGGAGGTAGGAGAGTGGAGTCCGGAGAAGATTGCAATAAGGAGAGGCCTCCGTATGGAGGACTCCACAGTCTTTTACTAACTAGGAACCAACAGTAGCTTGCTTCTTTGGTTCCCTGTCAAGAAACTTGCCTCAGGTGGAGATTCTCAGCTCTCTCTCATCTAAACTTCAGCTTCTAAGCACCGCACAGTAGTTTTGGGTGGATTTTTGGGCTCCTCTGGGTTTTTATCAGTTTTCTTTGATTCTTCATTAGAGTTGATGTCATCAGATTTCTCTTCCTTTACAACCTTGGTTTCGATCATTTCCTTCTTTGGACTATTGTTTGAGAAAGGGAAGGCCTTCACATACCTGTCGGTGCACACATATATCACAATGAGAGACACAGGTGACACTCGTCACAGCAAATAGCACTTTGTCTACCACAGGACAGGCTGGTACAGTCCCCTAGGCATTTTTATTTTGATGTTATTACAGGCATACTTGAATGTATCACTCCCCCATCTTAGTGGGTTCATTCATGTGGGATAGTACCTACAGGACCAACTTTGGATGTCTTCCCAACTCTTTCATCCCAAACGAAGACCCCCAACCCAAATACAGCCTAGGATTTTCCCCAGTGTTGACCTATCCTTTTTCATTTCTTCAGCTTGGTGCCCATTAATCAATATCTACTGTATATCTAGATGACGTACTCATGCTGAGGTCACAGGGTAGGGAGGTCTGAGAAGGATGCCATCTCCATTTTGACCAAATGCCAGTAACAACTATGGAAGAGTACAAGCTAGGAGAAACGATCACAAGTCAGAGATGTGCCAACAGTCTCACCTTTTCACGTAGCAAACAGCCAGGACAGCTGCAGCGCCAAAGAAGAGGAGGGCCAGCACCAGCAGGGTTGTGGGGACACCTGGGGGGAGACAGGTTTGTCAGTCTTGGGCTTGCACATTGTGCTGTCTGTGCACGCAATGTCTGCTTTTTACATGTGATGCGGATAAGAGAAGACCCTTCTCTGTGACTGTTTTTAATCATACACATGGAATTTTATTTTTTACATTTTGTGTGTGTGTGTGTGTGTGTGTGTGTGTACTGTGTGTTTAGGTGTAGGTGGGTGTATATGTGTACTTGGGTGTGTGTGTAGGTGGGTGAGTGTGGACTCTAACCTGACACCATCCACATGTGCAGGTCAGAGGACAGCTAGTTCTTCTATTATGTGGGTCCTGGGAATTGAATTTATGTCACTGGGCTTTGGCAGGAGGTGCCTTCACCCACCCAGTCCTCTCACCAGCCCTCTGTTTACAATGTGGGAAGTTCTTTACTTCTTCTTTGTCACCACAATGTGGAAAAAGGTAGAACTTGTTTCTTGGAGCCCCAAGACCAGTCTCACAGGTCCTTGTGAGAAATAGGCATTTGGGTTAAAGTCATAGGCCATGCAGGTATATATTTCTGTGTTTAGAGTAAAGGATAATAATTTATTTGTAAAAAGCAGTGAAGCTCTTGTATGCTCATGATATGTGACCTGACCTTGAGGCTCTCTACAAAGCCAGTGCTATGGGTCTGTGAAGCTCTTGTATGCTCATGATATGTGACCTGACCTTGAGGCTCTCTACAAAGCCAGTGCTATGGGTCTGTGAAGCTCTTGTATGCTCATGATATGTGACCTGACCTTGAGGCTCTCTACAAAGCCAGTGCTATGGGTCTGTGAAGCTCTTGTATGCTCATGATATGTGACCTGACCTTGAGGCTCTCTACAAAGCCAGTGCTATGGGTCTGTGAAGCTCTTGTATGCTCATGATATGTGACCTGACCCTTGAGGCTCTCTACAAAGCCAGTGCTATGGGTCTACGGAAGCAGAGCTTGCACTAAGCTTTTCATTTGTGTCTGGTAGGTGCTGGGTGCTCGGCACGGGGATGAGCTGGATGATGTGCATTTGTCTACCACACGCAGTTGCCTGCCCAATAGACCCAGAAGACATTCACCTCCAAAGCCAACTGCTTCGTTCTTGAATGTCGTTTCTCTTATAACAGGTGGCGCTGTTTCTGCAGCTACGGTGTTAGGTTCCGTATAAACTTCCGTCATACAAATCGTTTTTGTCTTCCGTACCATGGAGGTGGAAGGTGGAGCCCGGGTGGTAGCAGGAACATGAGTTGTGGAGTCCGGGGATGAAGCCGAGTCAGTGCTGCTGCTGACAGGGAACTCCACTGTGGGTGTTTGAGTGTCAGACATGGGGTCGAACGTGGGGATGGTTTCTGGGATGCATGAGTTAACCCAGGTGTCTGTTGGAGAAGGAAAAGAAGTAAGCGCAGCAGCAGAACTCACTGCAGTCAGAATGCAGGTCTCACCAAGATTCAAATCTAATAGCAATGTCATTCCTTAGTACCTGCAGCATCCGCCTCCCCTAGATGGTCGATGAGGCCTTTGGTGATCCAGGCAAGCTGACAGCATGGAGCTAGGAGACTCAAAAGCTCGAGTTCTCTCTCAATGGCCCCACTGTCCCACTAAGCCCTTCAGTTCCTGTTACAGTTTCTTAATCTCCCTGGCTTTCTCATGATACCTTTCCATCTTTAAAACCTCTGTCTGCTTCATAGACAAAATGTACTTGCTTAATCAGTTAGGAAAGGGCAGGGCTGCACAATATCTTAGAACACAAACTGACATCTGTCTTAAACCCTGATTATTTATAGCACTGGATGTCACTGGCCAGGACTGCAGCTATGCAAGAAATTATTTCAGTAAGTTGATCTGATTTTGAAAATCAAATTTTGTTTACTTAGTCATTTCTCCCCGAGGCTCCGGACTTCTCTAGACCGGGTCTCTAGACACACATTCTGGTCCTTGCCTGATCATATCCTGATTCCCATCATTTGGTCCCCCTCTGGAATGACCATGAACTGCCCAAAGCAGGACATTTGTCTGATTGGATTATTGTGCCTGGCATGCAGCATATGCTCAGTAAATGTCTGATAAAGAAGAAATGAAGAAAGGAACAAATGAAAGAGAGGAAGGAATAACTTGGGGGGTAGACCTACGATATCACTTTAGAACAAGATCTAAAATAAAATCAGTGTTGAGAGGAAGTGGAGAGACTAGTGTTTTCCAATTTGTAGGACAGAGTTTCGAGGAAACACATCTGTCTGTCTTTTTCTAACTCTGGGTCCGCCATGGACCAGATGTTTAGCTGTCTTGTGTAGCATTGATCAAGCCTTCATTTACACAGGAAGATGTTGAAGTTCATAGACATCAAATTTACTTCCTCAATCAGTTTGGAAACAGCAGGGCTGCACAACATCTTACAACACAAATTGACATCTGTCTTAAACCCTGGTTATTTATAGCACTGGATGCCACTGGTCAGAACTGCAGCTATGCAAGAAATTGCTTCAGTAAGTTGATTTGATTTTGAGAATGGAATGCGTCACTAGTCAAGGTCATGAGTGCTACACACGCATCAAGTCGATATTGTATCCTATTCGCGGTGCTTTGCAAACAGCTCTACTCAAATAGACATCATTGCTGACTTTGTCGCCTTGCGCTTCCCTCTCTTTAGTCTTTCCTAGGCTCATCCCTCAGAAAATGGAAAGTTTTTGTTAAAGCGAGGGTAGAAAACCCAGAGAGTTCAATAGACAGTGTTGGGTTCTAAACCACAGGGACACATAAAGTACAGTTCCTGCTTCTGACCAGAGGAACTTGGGTGGAGTGTGGAGGTCTAATGGAATCCATTCCACAGATACTTATGGGTACCATCTCCATGCCAGGTCTCTGTTCTTAAAATCCATTGGAAGAATGGAGATAATAAAGGATAAATAACCCATGAATTTCAGGAGACTATGAACAGTGAAAAGAAACAGAGTGTGGGTTAAACTGGTAAAGGTGGAGATGAAGGATGAATACTTCAGGGAGATGAGAGGACGTCTCCTGGGATGACAATACTTAACTTGAGACCCAGCGGTTCAAAGTATCAGGTTACTAGAGATCTAGGACAGATGCTGGAAGGAAACAAGGTCAAAGAGTGAGAACTTGACTGTGCTGAGCCCGTTCAATGAACAAGAAGGCCAGTGTGGCTGAAGTAGAGCAGAGATACCTGCAGGGAGAGAACAGGATGTCCTGGTCAGCAGGACGTGCATGATCCAAGAATAGTCAGGTCAGGAGAATGACAAGGAGCATCGTGTGGCCCCAGAGATGGCATGAGTGTTCCTGGGAGGGAAAAGCCTGCAAACAGGAGGCAGGGCTGGAGAGATAAATCAGGCCAGGGTATCAAGACTGCTAGTTACCCTATTAAAGGGCTTGGGATTTACTCCGCAGGAGAGGACATTTTTTTTTTAAACTGGAGTCCACAACCCTTTTCAACCATATTCAAGAGTTTTTATATGTATCTACTTTTATATGCAAAAGATATAATGTGCTGCAACTACACTGTATGGGAAGTCACCTAAGACTGTAGGGCAAACAGAAGAGTAACAATTACCAAATGGATGGAGTAGGGGAGGGGCCAGATGCAGAATGAGAGAGGACCTCCAGGGGCCGGAGAGGGTTCTCACAAATTATACAGAATAGGAGAATCTAGAAATGTCTAGTTCCTAAAACTTAGAAAGATTAGGAACAGAACAAAAACCCTCTAATAGAAGATGGGCTGAATACATCACTATACAGACAGCCACTGGAGTACATTAAAAACACAGTCATTAAACATCAGAGATATCTCTGTGAGACAGTCCAGACTAATTTCCAGGCTGTAAGTGGAAAAAGTCATTCACAGAACAGTGTGTGGTGTTCCAGCTTCTTTTTTTGTGTGTGAGAAAAGTAAACAATAGCCCACAGACCTTTCTATATGCCCAAACAAGGGCACAAACAAGAAATAAATCTGCCAAAAAAAAATAAATCTCACTATTTTGGCCAATTGCAGCATGTTGATGTATGTATTTGGGAAAAATTAATTAAAATTTTTTAAATAATAAAATCTGTACCCCATAATAGACCACAAACAGAAGCAAATAAACCTCTTCGATTTCAAATGAGGGTGGGTTTTGTCCAGTCACTTCTGTGTGAAGTTCTCTGATCACCTGTCCTAGCAGTTTTACGCGGCAGATTTGTCTCCTTAGATACTGGTGTTGCTATTTTGTGTGTTGAGGCACAGAAAAATGTGCTGTCTGCTGAGAACTGAGATGTTGGGTGTAGGAGGAGATAGATAAGGCAAAGTCAGAAAAGCAAATTACTAAATTGGAGTTGAAACTCTCTTTCTCTCTCTCTCACCTTGCTGAGACTCAATGAAAACACTATTAAGTAATGAGAGTAACTTTCATGCAGATCTTGGTTCTGGTTAGCATCTTGCACTCAAAAGAACCAGAGCTCCGCAGAGAAATGAGCTGTTCTCCCCGCAGGAGCAGAGAGGGTACAAAGTGAGCCTGGGCCTGCCCACTGCTGGGAAGCAGTAGTGGCTTCCAGGACTCCCACATGCCAGGTTTGGAACATGCACAGGACTTAAATAAATAATAAGCATAAAACTTACTCTAATATGCTTGTAATAAATCAGGTGTCACATGTCTGTGGTAGTATAAGGTGCAGAAAGTGTGTGTATACATGCATGCATTGTGTGTTGTGGGAGGGGCTAGCTGATAGATGTGGAGAGGAGGAATGACTTAGAAAAACCCTACTCTGTAGACTGCTATGTGATAACTATTTTCAGCAAGGACCACAACGGCAGTTTGGAGTAAGGATATTTGCATGGTACTAAAATATTATCTGCTAGATTACCTACTAACTACAAAGGAGAAAACGGACCTTCTCATTTTATTTTCAGTCTGCTAGTCACTGTTTTACCCAAACAATCAAAGTTGGAACAATCAATACTGGGAACTACTGGCACTTGGCGCTGTTTGCTGTCATTGACCCCAACTACACAACACCACCTACACCAGAAATTGAAGCCTCTTGACCTTTCAGGGTGCAGGAAATAACAGGGGCTGAGAGTGCAGCGTAAAGGAAAGCAGGAGGAAACAGGCACGTCTGAGTCCCCTTCCTCTCCTCTGCTTAGTCCGAGGGATTGGTACCATAGCACTGTGTGGCCAGCAGGTGGGGAAGCAGTTAGGAGGCAGTGCCAGCTCCCAGGAATAGTGGCAGTAAGATAAGTGGGCACACAGACCACTAGTGCTCTGGCTAAGATAGGCTGGAGGGACAGAGAAGGATGGAGCCAAGCCATCACTTCAGAAGGAGAATCAGCTGAAAGTCTAAGCCCTCACCCCAACACACACACACACACACACACACACACACACACACACACACAACTATTGGTGAAAACAGGGACTAAGTCGGGTGTCTCTAGGAGCCCTTCTTAGGTCAAAGTCCTTTAGTTCAGAGAACTGCTTGGAATTCTGGATTCAATTTTGCTGAAGTTGGCTGGTGAGCATTACTTTTCTTCCTGATCTTACAAATTAATATTGGCATCTGTCTGTGTATATACAACCTCTTGCTATCTGACCTTCAGAAAGTTGGACACATGTGGAAAGTAATGAGTCAAGCAGCCTTCTTACGACGTAGAGAACAGCAAGGCATTTTTTGAGAGAATGTTCTGAGGAATGACTTAGGAAAACCACTAGTTTAGGGCAACCAAGGTCTGTGGGCAAGCCCATCAAGATGGCTGCAAGTCATGAGCCCTACTCTCTAAGTTTCAACTTCTTTGTTCAAAAGAGCAAGATCGAGCCTTATTTTCAAGATGTCAGGTGCAGCGTGTGAGTTCTGTGGGACAGTGGGAAGAACGCGGTGTCAGAGTTAGAGCCAAGCTTGAACCCTTTCACTGAGACTGCACTTTGAATATGACTCAAGAGTGTCCCCCAGCGTTAGAATCCAGCATGGTAATGCTGAGAGGCGGTGGGACCTTTAAGGGCTGAAGCCTAGCAGGAGGTAGTAAAGGGTACTGAAGAAATCAGCAAGCTCTCCTGGAACCCTGGCTGGAGCTGGGAGTGCGTTGTACCCCCGAATCGCTTTCTGGCCCCCAATCTCAGCACGTGAGCACTCTTCTCCCACACCGTCCTGTCTTAGTGATGACAGGAAGTCCTCTCCATTGTCAAGTTGCTGTTGGACCTTGACTTTCCAGAACTGTGAGCTATAACCTTCCTTTCTTTATAAACCGCTCAGATGCAGCTATTTTGTCACGGAAATGGGGAATATCCAGTACAGAAGCATTAGACAAGTGGACCGGCGTCCCCACATTTCCTTGTTTGAAGACTGAGGGTGATAAGGCTTCCTTGGAAAATTCAAGGTTCTTTGAGATAGCCAACCCCTCAATTGCTCTGTCTGAGGGGATGAATCACACACTTATGGACATCTGTTTCTTCCCACTTCCTGTTTATCTTTTAGGAAGCCCTGGAAGTGGAGGTGACAACCCTGAGCTTCTGGCAATGCCCTGTCTTTCTGCTATCACTCAGTCGTACCTTCTCTAACACTCTCTTCTGAGGGGGCACATCGCTTCCCCCAGCCTGGTCTTGGGACATTTGGAGGACCCATGACTTATCCTGTTGCTTTCGTTGCTGCTCAGGGTTGCCCGTCCCATGCAGGTCCCAGATTTAGAGACACCCAGAGAAGATGGGCCACGCGAAGTGGCTGTGGGTCCGACTTACCAGATGCGTTGTGACAATAGGCTCTGAACTTTAGGTTGGGGGAAGCGTTCCAAATCAGGACACCTACCCCATTCTTCCCACACTTGGGATTTGGGAAAATCCGAGGGATCACGGAGATCCGTTCTCCAACCCACCCGTAGCTGTAGAAGAATACACATTGGTTGAATGGCCGGAGGCTAGAAGGCAGAAAGTCTACTGCTGAGCAGTAACACTGCCTTTAGTGAGGCTCTTACCTGCAAGTCTCAAAGCCAGACTTTTGCGCTGCTTCCATCTGGGCCTTGCTGGCCAGCGTCAGTCCCAGCACCTGACAGGTCTCCCTAGCTTCTGTGAAATTCATCTGCGGGCTTACCTTTCTGCCCACAAGGGCGACCCCCATGTATCTGCATGCAGAAATGGAAAGCTCTGGAAGGAAATCATAAAGTCTTCAGTTTGCTTCTGGCTTTGTTCCCAGCTCTCTGACTCTCCTTTCTCACAGAGAATCATTGTCTTGACAGGTCTGTGAGGTTGGTGCTGGGTTTAGAAATACCACCACAGGCCAGGAACATCCCACAAGGACTGCCTTCTGGGTTAGATGCTTGCTCTGCCTGGAGGAGGCTGTAAATCTCCAGATCAAGAGCTCACTCTGCACTAAGGAATTTGCCAATCACACGAGGGCTTTAGCTATCAATCAGTTCCTGGGGTGGGGTTTAGGTGATTCAGATGCTTCAAACATTGTCTTTTAGTCTCTAAAAGGAAGCCTCTGAGGCTTTGAGGAAGACAGAATTCAGAGCTCTGGTTAACAGAATAAGCATTAGCAATACTCCAAATTAATGTGGCCAGGGATGCTCCTGTTTTGACAGGGCCTGGCCATGTGCTTGCTAGAAAAGAATGTGAGTTCTCCATTTCAGGTCCTTTCTGGCCATTGGAGGACAGGCTTACTCAGAAATTCCTGAAGGAGTTGGCAGGAAAACTCGCAGAGCAGGGAAACTAAATAAAGAAAGTTGAGTTTGAGTGGGAGCAGGGCTTGGTATCACCTACGTTGTTCTGTAGTTCTGAGACCTCATGATTGTTATTCTAGCTTTTTGGGCTCATTTCCTGATTTGGAACATAGAGTAACATCATCTACTGCACAGGTAGTGGGAGTTATGTGAATGAATTCTAACAGGACTTGGCATAGCATCTGCCATACCAGGAACTATAGATAACTGTAGCTAACAACACTATCTTTGGTCTTCTAAGCAACTGGTGTACCCACCACAGATTGATCTTCATGGGAAGGCTGAAGCAGTGGGACTTCTCAGAAATTTTTTTTTCTCAAAACCTAGAGGATTGGGGGGCTTTTTTCCCACTTCAATGGAACTTGCAGGCCTATATAAAATTACCAGGTTTTATTGTATTCCATTGCCTTACTCCTGTTGGGCTTTATCTATGGAGGCCCGCAAAAAAGACATTTCAGCCTTGTAAGTAATGACTCTGCAGAGCTCTGGGAAGGATGCCCAGCCTTTAGCCCAAAGACCTCATGATTCTGAGATAGCCCTAATGGCCCAAAACTGAAAACTTACTTAAAAAGTCATGAAATTTTCTTGTCAGACACACACACCCCTGTCGAGTTTTACCTATGAAAGCCCATTTCGAATTCCCAAGCCTGTGCAAAGAACTCCTCACTTTGCCCACTGCTACTTGGCTGTTGGAATCTTGGGGACAAGCCAAAGCTTTCATCTGTGAAATTATACCCTGTCAGGCCTTGTGTTTGGAGTTAAACTAGGTAATGTGCACCTAGCAGAGGTCAGATCCATGGGAGGTGATCAATTATAGAATCTTCATGCGCTCTCTCTTTTCCATCTTCCTCTCGGAGAGGCAGCTTCTGCCTCTCTCCCCACTTCTCCCCTTCCCCCTCTTCTCTCTCTCTTTTCTCTCTCTCTCTCTCTCTCTCTCTCTCTCTCTCTCTCTCTCTCTCTCTCCCCTCTTCTCCTTTTTTTCCTTCTCCTCAATAACCTACCTAATAAATGTTCAACGTTAAAAAAAAAAGAATCTTCATGCTTTCCAGTTTTATTTAGAAATTCTAACACTGAGCTAGAATCCAAGGGTCCACTCCTATCCTGCCTTCTATAAGACTTCTTAGAAAACATCACAGATTGTAGGAAGAGTACATTCTTGGGACTCATATAGGGTGGAGTCAACGCCAAGTGTTAGTATTTACTAACTGCATGGATCAGACAAAGCCCTTGGCTGAACTTATGTCTTTTGTGGCGGGGAGGACTGAGACAGGGTTTCTCTGTTTACAGCCTTAGCTGTGCTGAAACTAGCTCTTGTAGACCAGGCTGGTCTCAGACTCACAGAGATCCACCTGCATCTGCATCCCAAGTTCTGGGATTAAAGGCGTAGGCCACATCGCCTAATAAATGTTCAACGTTAAAAAAAAAGAATCTTCATTTATTAGCCTTTTAGTGCATATAGAAAATGTTTTATTGAGAGAGGAACCAAAAAAACTCCATATATACTCAATTCTGAATCTCTCTGTAACAAATCCTTTAAGAAGTTTCTGTCTGTGCTCACCACATCACCAGAGTTCAGTAGGAGTTTCTGCTGGTAACCAGCTAACTTCTTATTCTTTCCAAGTATTTAACTTTCTTAGAAAAAAATGCCATTATTGAGGAGGAAGCATATAGGTAGAGTCATTATCAAAAATGGTTTTCTAAGGGCTAGAGATGTGCTTTGTTGGGAGAGCTTAGTGTGCGCAGTGCAGGTCACTCTTCGCCATTGCTAAGACTGGATATGGTGGTACACACCTGTAATCCCAACATTCACAAGGTAAAGGCAAAAAGAATCAGGAGTCCAAGGTCATTCTCAGATACATAGTGAATTTGGGGCTAGCCTGGGCTATAAGAGACTCTATCTTAAAAAAAGAAAAACACAAATCAAGACTCCAAAATAACTTGTGTGATGGCAGCATTGCAGGGGAAATGGGAATTCTAAGAGGACCAGGTTTATTTAAATGTGGCAGTTCTGGGCATCTAACTCTAACCTCTTATAAAAATTGTCTCCAGCAATCTATCAATCAAGCCCGAATGTCTGTTCCTGATACAGCTCCTGTCTCAGCATCTTCAGTAGAACAATTACTCCTTAATAACCCTGTTACTTCACTTGCCCAGGACTGTAATCAGTGATTTGTGGTTTCGGTGCTTTTCCTACTGTGCAGAAAGAAGTTTCCTTATATGCATCCTACAAACACAGAAGCCACAGAGTCCCTCCCTTCAGTGCTGCTGAGGGTAGAAATTTAAACCTGTATTTTCAGTTGATTTTCTGCCTATTACGTTTACTGCAAATTAAAACGCTGTATTCCACTAGTGGCAGAATAACCTTGTGATTAAAACAATTACATAGAGTAGTATAAAGAGGGTGATATTTAATAAGTTACCCATCCCTCCTCAGGCTAGACATCGCTTTACATAGTCACAAACTTGACTTGCTTCTTAAATGAAACCCTTTGAAAACAAAAGACTTCTCATTTTTTATTTCAAACCATTATTACTAAAAACGTCCCATAACCCAAAATAAAATTCCAAGTGATTTGGTGAATTTAAGTCATTTTGATGAAGCTGATAACACAGTGGAAACATCTCTTGCTGAGCAAAAAGACCCATCCTATCTTCTGTTGACTTCAAGAGTCTCCCCATTCCCAACAGCCCATGGTCAAGAGCAGAGCTCCCAAGACCTTGCCTAGCCTCCATTTAGAAACCTGGTAAGACACCTACCTTGTGCTAGGACAGCACCTTGGACGGGGAGCCTCGTGGTCCAAGCAGAGGCAAGAAGCAACACCAGGCTAAAGTGCTTGAGCATTGTGCAGACCCCTCAGAAGCACGGCAGCTGGTCCCAGCAGTGAGGGAGACAGATGCTCAATCACCAGGCTGGATGGAGAGTTCTGGAAATATGTTGAGGATTTCCCTGCTTTCAAGCTTCTGATTTGTCAAAATCACTAGAGGAAATGAGTGACATCCCTTGAACGCCCAGGCTGTACTTTGTGGATGGCTTTCTGGAACATTTAGCTAACGCTGACTCAGAAAGCACACAAATGAGGAAGGCAGATAGCACAGTGTCAGCTGCCGAAGGTTTCCCCTGATCCCATATTCCCCTGTGGGTTCTGTTCCCACACTTCACTGTGATGGTTCTCAGAGCCCATTCATCCATATATGCCTGCTCTTTCCTTCCTACAGCCAGTCGTTTCCCCCTTTCTCGGCGGCATTGCCTTGTAATGTGTAGAGAAATAATAGTGATGCTAATTATGATAATAAATGCTCATTAAAACAACACTCATTCCTTACATACATTGAACACATCTACATTACTAGGAGATTCATTTTTTTCTAAGAGACCAGACTCATAAAAAGTCTCATTTGGGGCCCAAACAGTGGCTCAACAGTCAAGACCACTTGTTGTCCTTCCAGAAGATCTGAGTTTGGATCCCAGAACCCACACTGAGCAGCTCATAAGCATCTGTAATTCCAACTCCAGGCTATTTGATGCCATCTCCCGACTCCACAGGCACTCACACTCATCAAAAATACCCACTCATAAGATGTATGCATACATATAAATATTCTTAAAATCCATATTTATAAAATACAAATAACAGACAATTTTTAAAAATTAGACATTTTGCACCCTATGAACGGAGCTTTGATTTACATAACTGTTATCACCACAGGGATTATTTATTTATTTATTATTTATTCATTTATTTATTTTGGTTTTTCAAGATAGTATTTCTCTGTAGCCTTAGTTGTTCTGGAACTCATTCTCTAGTCCAGGTGGGCCTTGAACTCAGAGATTTGTCTGCCTCTACCTCCCAAATGCTGGGCTTAAAGGTGTGTGCCACCACCGCCCAGATTATTGTGCCACATTTTACTTAGTAACTTCTGCTATATTCTGCTATATTACTCTCCACCTTCTTCATCTGAAGTATATGGATGATATTCACACTGTGTTCAGTCAGGATGCACTTGACATTTCCAAACTGGATTTTCAGTGGTTCATCTTCTTCAATAATAGAGTTAGAATTTTTGAGTAATTCTTGAGCAAAGACTTGTGAGTTTTCTCCAAAATAAGTGTCCTTTATGGGAGTGGTATTGCCTATTCAAAGATTTATTTTGCATTTTAAAATTAATGTTTATGTGTGTGCCCATATGTGGGTATGTGCACATGAGTGCAGAGACCCAGGCAGGTCAACAGAGGGCGTTATATCCCAATGAGTCAGATTTATAGGCAGTATGAACTGCCCAACATGGTGCTAGGAGCTGAATTCAGGCCCTCTGCAAGAACAGAACTTATTTTTAAATACTTAACCATCTATCCAGACCAAGTGTTACCTGTTTAACACATGTAATCACAGGGATAACCAGTTCTATGTAATTGGTACAGGTAACAAATTTAGACATATGTGCAGAAAATTCCAGTAATGAAAGTCTGTTCTTCACAACACTGAGAGCTTCTAAGAGACAGGGAAATAGCCCCTGAATATCGCCAGTGCAAACTCCTTACTTTTCTATGCATAAGCCCTGGGCAATGCATAAACATAGCGATGCTAGCACTGAAGCTCTAGAGAGAGGTAATTGTCTGTAATGCTTAGCATCATGACAGAAAGAATAAATCATCACAAGAAGGGAGGGAGAATGGAGAAGGGGAATATTAGCTGTAGAAGGCCGAGCATGTGAGGAATAACTTATGAGAAGTCAGAAGACACCAACTTCCATAAACAAAGGGACAGACAGGGAATTCTTTGACAAAGAGGTTATGAATGTTTGTACTAGGGCTAAGCAGGAAACAATTTGTTAATGATCTGGGTAAGAGAATAATTTAGCCATTGTTAGAATATAATTGGGAATAAATATTATTTTCAAGACAGGTTCTTACTATGTACTAAAGCTAGCCTGGGTCGTTTTTTAAAGAATGAACAATTTTATACATGTATATGATGTATTTTGATATTCACCCCATTGCCCTCTCTTCTTATCTCCTGCCAACTCCTTCCTAACTCCCTCTTCTCAGCAAATCCCCCTCCTACGCTGCCTTCTTCCTATAGTCCAGAGTTTAAGATCATTAAGATCATCCGTGTGCATGGATGTGGAGTTGTTCCCTGTAGCTTCGGCATCTTAGCAGCGGCTACATTCTTGAAGAGAAATGATGTCTTCTTTCCTGACAGCCAGTTCCGGCCAGCAGCTGCTCATGAACACCTTCCCTGGCGTGATGGGGTGTGGATGGTCCCAATCGGGTCCAGGTGGCCACAGCTGCTGAGCTTCATGACTGCGAGGACCACATCATGCCCAGAGACAGCACTCTTTCTCACCCTAGAGCTCTGCAACCTTCCTGCTCCCTCTCCTTCCTATATTCCCCAAGTCTTGGGGCAGGGTGGGCTGAGGAATGGCATAATGTTCTCTTTAGGTCTGAGTACTCAGCAGGCACCTTATCCTCAGCATCTTGAGCAGTTACAAGACTACGTGATAACCATCTCCTCCTGAAGAGGAGTATCTCTGCCCAAGGTGAGTGATTGGAACTCAATTAGCGTTCACTGCCTCCCCGGGTTAGAATATTCTCGATATCAGCTTCTAACCCTCTCTGTGTAAGAAGGTTTGTTGCAAAGAACTACTCTGGTTTCTTTTCTGTCGCTGTGACAAAACACTCTGAGAAAAAGCAGCGTGGTGAGGAAGGCATTTATTTTGTCTTACATGGTCCCAGCCCATCACTGAGGGAAGCCAGGGCAGGAACTCGAGGCAGGAACCTGGGGCAGGAGCTGAAGCAGAGATAATAGAGGCACGCTGCTTTACAATGTCTGAGAATGATTGGGACGAGGAAGCGCAACCCTCAGTGCTGTCCACTTCTAAATAACAGCTCCTGCGCTCGCCAAAGAGAACCAAAAATGAGAGGAGAAATGTGTACAAGTAGACCCCTGTAAAACTGAATGAAGTCATTATCCACTGAACGCCAAAGGGCAGCAGCAAATGTGAAGTGTGCAAGCCAGTGTCAGTCCAAGGTTATTAAAACCAGGAGTAAAAGTTCATAGGTTACCAGACCACAGAGTACCATACCTGGACCCGATGTCAGAGACAGAGCTTAACTCTGAGATCACGGGCTTTGGTCGGAAGAAGATTTGAGTTGTCTTCTAAATTCAACACTTGCAATTTAAAAAGAGTGGAGGTTTTGAAAAATGGCAGCAGAGAAATGGAATCCAGATACTGGGCTGAGGACAGTGTCCGGACCTGAGTTTAAATCTTACTAACACTAGCTGGACAGTGGTGGTGCACACCTTTAACTCTGGCGACTGGGAAGCAGACAGGTCTCTGTGAGATGGAGGCCAGCCTGGTCTACAGAACGAGTTCCAGGACAGGCACCAAAGCTACACAGAGAAACCCTGTCTCAAAAACAAACAAACAAACAAACAAATCTTACTAACACCAATAATCCATGTGTCCTTGAGCTTATTTTAAGAAGCACTTAAACTCCCTGGGCCCCAGTTTCATTGCCTCTCATAGGACAGAGCTGCATGAACTTAGAAATAATAGTGGTTCTACCGCACCAAATACTATAAGGGTTATTCTTAAGACATGTACAGGTGGGCTGGCTGGAGGTGATGCACACCTTTAATCTCAGCACTCAGGAGGCAGAGGCAGGCGGATCTCTGAGTACAAGGCCAGCCTGGTCTACGGAGTGAGTTCCAGGACAACCAGGATTACACAGAGAAACCCTGTCTCCAAAAAAGGTGAAGAAAGAAAGAAATATACAGTCACTGTAGTCTAACTACTGCAACCAACAACTCAACGGCTTCCTTGAAACGTCTGTGGTATTCCGGTGACTGCCAGGTGGTGACGGCAGTAATAGTGGGTGTGTATTCTGAGGAGTCCACAGCATGATGCACAGATAGAAGCTGTGTCCACCTGTCTCCCATGACACTCCTGTCTTCTAATCTCTCCGAGTTCCCTTCCTGGATCTTCACAGTGAACCAACAAATGTAGATAATGGTGCTAAAGACTGCTTTTGAGGCTAAGCCTGGAATACATCACTCCTGTTCACAGTTGAGCAATCAGAACTTAGTCACATGTTCCCATCTAACCTGATTAAGGAGTTTTAACTCAGCCACGTACCCAAGAGTGAAAGAGAAAAATGACTTGGTGAACATGGAATGGTCTGTGCTTGAGTGTCCCTGCCTGGCCACCCAATACCGGGCTCACTATTTCTCCCTTTTGCAGAACACAATACTCTTCTCAACAGAAGCCACCCAAGGTCCTACCCCGCACAGAGTTCCTGATCTCAGAGATATGCCCTGGCTTGGCTATTTTTCAGTTTCTATGGTAAGTCACAACCAAGGCAAGTTATAAAAGAAAATATTTAATAGAGCCTTTGGTGAGTCCAAGACCATCATGGTGGGAGCATGGTGTTGGAGCAGTAGCTGAGAGCTTACATCTGATCCACAGGCATGGGCAGAGAGAGCTAACTGAAATGGCTTGGGACTTTTTTTTTTTTTGCCAAAAAAACACATTTGGTTTAATAGTGCAACAATAGAAAACAAACCCAAGTACTACACACTAACAACATAATACAACCCAGGAAAGAGGGCATGCAGAGGCTACAGTAATAAGCTAAATCTTTACAGGGGACCACAGAACTGCCTATGACCCTGTTGTGGTGGTGACGGTACAAGCAAGTACTGTATCTGGAGATGCCATATTCCCACCCCAGCAAAACCTTATTTTCACACAACAGTAAAAGGCATAGTCACTTTAAGACTTCGCAGTGCTCACAACGAAGAGGTGGGCCTGCTGCGTTTTGGTGGCTTCACTGGCTCTTTTCCCAAGCTACTGGTACTGCAGCAACAACTAACAAACAAGACCTCATGGCTTCTGGCTGATACGGGCACCTTCAAGGGCACAGATGTGAATTTCCATCAGTCTCATCTTGGCTGCAGTTCCGTATCTCACTCCATAGAGTAGGTAATGACAGCAGCTAGCCCAAACCTCAGATTCCCTTTATCCTTGGAGGCTCTTATTTAAGACTCTGTTCTTGTGAACACACGCGGGGCACAGCATGTTGTCCTCCAGGTGTGGGGGTGGAAAGGTGCAGGCTGGCAGTAGGAAGAGGGCAATCACTTTCCCCTTCTTCTCAGGCACCCAGGCTTGTACAGCATGGAACTGCAGGCGAACCCAATCCCTTGAGTCTGCAGGAAGGCTTCTCCCGTGGACCACACACCACAGTTCCCCATTGGTCTCGGGTGTTGTAACGGACTGCAGGGCCTCGTTCTTGTTAGCATTGGCTGCAATTCTGGACCAAGACGCCAACACTGCTTCAGAGGCAGTTGTCGTCACAATGGTGGTGCTGACTTCTTCATAGAGGACAGGGGGTTCAGTAAGGGCAGGCATCTGTTCCTCGGGTACAGGGACCATTTCAAGAGGAATTATCACCTGAGGACAAGGCTCTTGTCCCTCCACCGTCTTTGTCTTCATTCTTTTCAAACATGACTTCACCCTGGCCTCTCTTGGTGTGTCAGGAATGTTCTCTAAATCAGACATTTGGTTGGGGAAAAAATTTTCAAGGAGTCGTTTGTAAGTCTCTAATTTCTGGCCTTTGCTGCTCAGATTCTTCCTCTTGCACCATGCCCGCAAAATATCTCGGTGAATCAGGTTCACTGGGGGCAGATAATCTGGTAGAGGAGGAATTGGTATTTTCCTACGAGGGGGTTTTGAAGTCTCAGCATCTTCTGCTTTCTCGTTTGATTTACAATCGTCCTCTTCTTTTGCTGTCTTGTTTGGTCTTTTCCTCTTTGCAGGGGGCCTTGCAAAGGATGTGCTTGGTTGACTAGACATCAGGCATTCCACTTCTCTTGGCTCTCTTGTGCTGCTCAACTCCTTGTTTCCAGCATCCTCCATCTTCAAATTAGAAGAAACCGCTGAAAGAAAATTCTTCCAGCTTCCAAAATCGGCTTGGGACTTTTGAAACCTCAAAGCTTGCCCCCATCCATACATCTCCTCTAATGAGGCCACACCTTCTAGTCCTTCCCAAACAGTTGCACCAAACTGAGGACCAAGTACTGAAATAGATGAGCTTGTGGAGGCCATTCTCATTCAAGCCACTACATCCCCAGTACTCTGACTAGGTATAACTGTGGCCATTTGTAGACTTGGACCCATAGGGACCACTCCCCAATGTACTAGAGAGGCAGATCTGAGGATCTCAATGAAAGTTTTCACTTGTCAAGGGGTAAGATGGACATTATGGCAATCATCAGGCTAGAGTGGTTCAGGAACTCCAGAGAGATGGAATAATGGAGATCATTGCTATGGATGGGATGCAGTTCAAGTGACACTCAAGTTTCTGTTGTGGTTAAACGGTTGGTCTCCGGGGTGGTACCATATTAGGAAGAAGGGTTAGTTTTTCTTGGGCAGTTCCTTTGGGAGATTTTGGGAGATGGTTGCTATATAGGAAGCAAGCTTATACTGGCCATCCTTTTTAAGTGGGGGTTTTAGTGAGATAAAGGGAGTAGGGGAAGGAAAAGAAGAGAGAAAAGAGAGGGAGACACAGAGAGAGAAAGGGGAAAAGGAAAAAGAGAGAAATAGGCAGAGTTTCACCTTTAAAGAGACAGGGTACTGCCTGCCCTGCATACAGATATGACACAGGGCACGATGCACTCTGTCAGGTCCTCAAGGGATAGGGCCAGGTTCTTCTGGATGCTAACATTCTTCTATTCTTTATTTATTTAAAAAAGGTCAGAAGTTAGGTGTGGCAGGTTAGGGAAATGAGGGTGCTGAGTTCTCAAGACTACTTCCTGCTGATCTGGGGCATTGACCATCTTTGGGGGACCTGAGAAAGCTGGGGTGCTGGTCACATCCTAGGGTATCTGGTTGTTTTACTGCTGTCCAGGCTATGTGGAACTGTCTGGTGCCTCTTGAACCTGGCAAGATGCTGGCAGAGCAGAGGAAAAGGTTAAGTTTAGGAAAAATATTTTCCTTAGGTTTTGGTTTCCTCAGAAGGGGATGTCAAGACCAGGGAAAGGTGGGGAGGCTTAGGCTGCTTAGGAAGGGAGGGGTGCATCTGACCTGTTCGAGGTGAATCCAAGTTGACTTCCTGGAACCTACAAGAATTCTTTGAGTGTGTGAAAACATAAGTCTAGACACATTAGAAATGGCAGTACATTTGTGCCAGAAATGACTTTGATTAAAAGCATTAACAATCTTTCTTCCATCCAGAAAGCTGTGACAGATGATCTTGCACAATGAAAGGAATCTTTGGGGTCTATATTTAGAAAACAACCAAAGAGAATTTAAAACCTTGAGCTTGTAACTGTGATGGTAGTGCTGGTACTCTGCCAGAGTTAGATTAATGACTTATCAGAAATTTATTGATTAGTGTCAAGATGATTATCAGCACTTAAGCCTTTTCCCTCAGACCTTCATAACTGGCATTCGTACACCTTAAACCACATTCTTGGACCTAAAGCATCTTAGATCCTCACATCTCAAGCTTTGTACCAGGTCAGCTCCTGGCAGGACCTGATCCTTTTCATCGTTATGGCATCATCGTAATGTGTAGGAGAAATCTGTCCTGTGAGTTGTCTCTTCTTGAGTCTGGTAAGGAGGTAAATCATGTCTAGACTTTGTATTGGCTCTAGGAGAATGAAGCCTGTGATCTGAATTTTACACAGAGAACTGAGAAGGCGGCTGAAGCCTTGGTTCCTGCTGTCAAGCTGCAAAGCTATTAGTCTTCAAACTGATAGTTCTCAAGAAGGGTAAATTTTACCTGGATTAATGATTTAAAATGACAGAGACTTACTTGATTGGCTACCAGAAAAGTCACCCTGGAGTCCTCCGTGGTCATTGAGGGGCAGGTCTTAGGGCAACGTCTGCCTTCCAGCTGGCAGAGGTAGGCCTGCAAGGCCCCGGAATAACCCCCAGGCGTCTGTAGAGGAAGGACTCATGGGAGGGCTTTACCTTTGCCTTAGATAACTTTTTTTTAAAGATTTTATTTATTTATTAAGCATACAATGTACTTCTGGCAAGGAAGGCACCAGGTCTCATTACAGATGGTTGTAAGCCACCATGTGGTTGCTGGGAATTGAATTCAGGACCTCTGGAAGAACAGCCTGTGCTCTTAACCACTGAACCATCTCTCCAGCCCCATAACAATTTTTTTCTTTTTTGGTTTTTTCGAGACAGGATTTCTCTGTGGCTTTGGAGCCTGTCCTGGAACTAGCTCTTGTAGACCAGGCTGGTCTCGAACCCACAAAGATCGGCCTGCCTCTGCCTCCCGAGTGCTGGGATTAAAGGCGTGCGCCACCACCGCCTGGCGCCTTAGCTAACTTGAGGCAGTTGGTTCCCCAATGCCTGTTGTCCACAGTGTGAAGAGGGTCTTTGCAGCAGTTGAGGTGAAAGACAGGTTTTCTCAGTGGCTAGCACTGCCACTTGTGAAACAAACTCTGGTTGGAGGTTCTTCTGTTCCCATCTTCTTTAGAGGAGCCGACCTGTCTCTCGACTGAAGTAGCTGGTGCTGTGATCCCAGCTGACAGGTAGTGGGAAAGTGGGCTGTCAGTCCAGGTCAGGGTCTCTGCATGCCTCAGGCCACCCGCCCACGGGTGGGAAGGACCATGGGGAGAGCCTAGCAGAGTCATAATACCACTGTATGATTATGTGCCAGAGGGACCTTGGTGGGTAAGAGCCCAGAGGCCTCACAGCGGGCAAAAAACTAATATGCCATATAGACAGAGCTTACGTGGGAGGCTTTATTGAAATAAAGGGAATGGGGGAATGAAAGGGAGAGAAAAGAGAGAGCGGGGAAAGAAAGACCTGCTTGCCTCTTCAGAAGAACAGTGGGAAGAGCTCTGCTTCTAGTTTTTTGACGCATGGCTGCTTGCTCCCACATCCACACCTGTCACTACCATTTGCCCTTCACTAGGAGCTCCTTGTCAGAACTGAGCTGGCAAAGGCACATGGGCTTGAACCTTCAGCATCGTGAACCAAATGAACCTCTTCTTAAGCTGAATGTGGTGGGACACGTCTACACTCACAGGGTGAAGGCAGGAGGATCACGAGTTCAAAGCCAGCCTGGACTACAAGTGAGAATCTGCTGCTAAACAAACAAAAGAGAACCAAGGCCTAGGGTCTGCTGAGGTGACTCAGTAGGTAAAGTTGTGCCTCACTAAGCCTAATGACCTCGTTCAACCCCCGAGACCCACATGGTAAAAGGAGAGAACTGACTCCTACAAGGAAAAACCGGATATTCTATCTTAAGGCTAACAGTCCCATAAAATGTAACATAAGAACAAGAGTCGTATCTCATATACAAAAGTTAGGCCATTGTCAATTTTTATCAAATCTAGAATCATCTAGGTCCTAGATTCTAAGAGATGAGCTTCTGGGTATGCCTATAGTGGATGATTAGGCTAACTGGTGGGAAGACCTGCCCGCCGTGGGGGGCACCATTCCCTAGATGGGGTCCTAGACTATATGAAAAGGAGAAAGGAGCTGAGCACATTCACCACTCTGGTTCCTGACTGAGCTGCATGTGACCAGCTGCATCTAGCTCCTGCTGCCAAGAATTCCCCGCCATAACAAGCTCTACCCTTAACTGTGAGCCAAAGCAAACCCTTCCCCTGTGAGGTTGTTTTTTGCCAGGGTATTTTAGCAACGGTAAAAGTCACAGATATCTTTGGAGAAAGATCCCATCTTTACAGATTAGATCCTGATTGTGTTTTCTGCGAGAAATTCGGGTCTCCAGTTCTCTGTGGATCTAATTCAGCACTGGAGAAAGATTAGGCTTCAGCTCCATATAACAAAGAGGCATTTGACTTCTGCCAAAAGTTTGGAAATGTGCGTTTATTTTCAAACTCAGCCTTGTGACATTCTACAGTTTAGCACTAGCACACCTACCTGTGTGGGGCTTAACATTAAGGACTGACAGCCGGTGATATAGGTCCAGCATCTCCCTTGCTGTTCCCTCTTTCAGGCTGTACAAAGGAGACAGACTTCACGGTGGCTAGAAAGTGAAGGTCCTTTAGGAAGTGACATCAGTGGTGATGCAGACACACTCCTCTGCAGCAGAAGGCTGGCAACCAGACTCTGGAGGCTAAGCAGAAATGTCCGGTTTCAAAGGCATCTTGAATGGAAAGTTTTATTTCATTTTGCTGTGATGTCAGGAAACACAAGGCTGGTTTCCATGTCACTGGCCGTGCGTGGCAGCAGCTGTACCTGCTTCAAGTTATCCCCCGTTTTCGTGAAAAGGTGGCCCAGTGAGCGTGTTCTCAGCCATATGGCTATGCTCTTTGGAGATGTTCTTTTCCTCAGCTGCCCTTTCAGCTGCAGTAGTGTGGTTGCTGGTCTAGGCCCCAGGCTCCTGCAGGCTTCAGAGGCCAGGGATGATGCTGAAGCGGTTTGCACATGCTCCCTTGACTCTGTCTCACCTAGAACGGGGTGAGAATTCGTGGCCCAAAGGACAAAGGGCTCGCTCAAGTTGGACCTTCTTTTGGTGTGGGGGTGGACTGAGACTAGACATTGACCCCCTAGAGTCCTAACAGCTGCTCTCTCTGCATTCCGTCTATACCCTGTCTTTGGCTAGACAGTGCTTAGTAGCTAAACCTCCTTTGGCTGTATTTATTCCTATGGAAGACACCAGGTAAACAATCTACCTATGCCTGCGAAATCCCCCTTCCTCGCTCTGAATCTCATTACCTTTAATGGGACATCCTTGGGTTCCTCACCATGCCATTTCCATCCACTGTAAAGGATGTCCCTTCAAAACCAGCGTTTTAATGTGAGGCCTAGTCAGGGTAGGTTGGGGGGCATGTCTGTCTAAAAGGAGTGATTGTATGGAGTCTTGTACTTGAACTTGGGAAAAGGGGGTTGCTGTAGCCTGGCTCCATTCTTGTTCTCTCAGAGTAAACAGAGAAAGATAAAAAACAAGCTGACGTGAGGAATCAATCATGACAGGTTTCTCATGGAGACAGGAGGGTCATGAGGGTTATGGTATTGGGAAACCTCATGTTCTAAGTTACTCTCCACCTTCAATGCTCACTTGTTCTTTCAATCAACATTAAATGATTCCCTCAAAAGTGTTTGCCATGTTAGGCATAGTATTTGAGGGAAATTGTCCAGGGAGGTAGACATATAAATAAGCTAGACCGTAGATACAGGTCAAGGGTTGAAATTTCACAAGTGCCAGAAGCACTAAGTTGGATGCCCCCAGTATGCTGGGCATGGTGAGAATGTGGAAGGCAGTCACTGAGGCCTGTATGAAAGGGTAGTGTTTATGATTGTCCTCAAGAGTGGTGAGAAGAGGACAAGGGCAGGAGAGATGCTCATGAGTTGACCTACAGCGGGAGAAGCAATTTCATTTGGAAACCATGACAGGTTTGAAACAGAGGAAGGGCCAGCTGGGGCAGGGGTGGGATCAGGCTGGAAGGTGCCTAGCGGAGAGACCATAAGAGAAGGGGTATGGGTACAGCCCTGGAGCCAGGCCACTCTAGTTCGAATGACTTACTTACTAGCTATGTATGCTTGACAAGTTCTATCAGTGTGTGTGTGTGTGTGTGTGTGTGTGTGTGTGTGAATGTGTGTGTTCTTGTATTGTTTATGCTTCTGTTTCCTTTTTTGAACAGAGAAAGAGAAACACCCATTTTAGATTTTGTTTTTCCTGAGGACTAAATGAATTCCTACCTAAGTAACACTGAGACAGTTTTGACTCACAATAAGTTCTACATGAGTGTTAGCAACAAAAACAATGAAAACCAACCACAACAGAAGTCCTATCTCTAACTGATGAGAGCCGAATGAGGGTAACAGCTGAACAGTGAGAGAGACGCCGTGCTGGAGGTGAGATGCGCTCCTTCGGTTTGATGCTGAACAGGTCTTCCAAAGGAGACATTTCGGCAGGAAACACCATGAGAACGGCAGCCCTGAGGTGCAAGGCAGAGTGAGAGTCTGGAGTGGAAGGCACACCTTTTCTTACCCAAGGGGTGGGTTAGCTATGTAGGATCACTTTCAAAGGCACTACACAACCAGGGGACAGACTGTGCTGAAGAGCAGCTCCAAACTGGCACCTGACATACAATGCAGACGTGATTTCTTAGGGCTTTCAAACATCTTCAGAGTGTGTGGAGGGCTCCCTGTATTAATGATGCCTGGTGACTACTGCTCCATACCCAGTGAAAACCAATTGCTTGGGACAACATGGCTGCCACTGAGCAGAGCACACGTCCAGAGAGTGGGTGTCTGTGCACAAACATGTTGTGTGTCAAGTCCATTTGCATAAAGATACGTTATATATTAACTCACATCTTCCTGCTTCCTTTCGAGCACGGGCTACTTTTAGCCTATGTACTTTTCTGAGGAAGCTTTCCCACGCTCTGACAAGAAATGGTATTCTGAAGGAGAGAGAGAAGGCTAAAGAGTGGTCGTGGCAAATGAAGTGGGAAGATATCCACGCTGTGACTCCAAGTCCCAGGTCTGATCCTTATGGTCAGTACTGGCCATTAACTGCACCTCTTCTTGATTATGAAACATAGGAGGAAAAGAGAGAGCAGGCTTCTCGCTGTCCCCTGAATAAAGGGCCTTCAGTTCTCCCAACCCTCTGGGTCAGGGGCAGGGCTCTTCCCTTGTGTCAGAGTCCTTCGTGAAGGTCACTTTTTTGTTCACCAGACGCTTTCCCAAGCAGTTTTGCTGATCCCTTCAGAGCATCAGCTTATGGTGTGTGAGTAGCTTCCACGGAGGTGACGAGGGGGAAGAGAAAGTCTCCTTGTTCCGCGATGGGATGGGTGGCCACATGGGCACACCTGGGCCTGGCACACTGTACGTGGGGGCAGGGTGTGGGGCAAATGCACTAGAGCATGGCATGGCTAAGGAGTCTGAGGCCCTACTGCTCCGCTGGCTGCTCTTGCTGGAGTCCTGAGCTCCACCACGAGTCCTGCTGGGCCGCGGAGCAGGTGGATCTCCCAGGGGCCCCCTCTGTCTGCTCTGTACACGAGTTATAGGAGTTGTAGAGGCCAAGCACAATACTCAAGACCAGCATTACCGCGGCCATCATCCAGATCACTTGCCAGTGTTGACACAATTTGGGATACATGACTTGTAGGAAATGGACCAGTTCTTCAAGTTTGCTGTCAAGGGAATAGAGAGATGAGTATATTGAGCACATATCTGATGCCCAGACCCATACTTCCCTGTCTGGAGATACTTTCTATGTTGTCTGAGGCAGAGGTTCTTAAGCTCAACTACACAGAGAATCACCTGGCAGCTTGTATTCAAAATATCCCTGGTCTTCTGAGTGAGAATCCCAGTAACGACCTAAGAATCCCTGGGTGGTTCTGGTGCCACTGCTCCATACTGTGGGAGGCTCATGCAGACGTTTGTCAACTTCATTATGCCCATCCTCCACTTGGTCCCTCCTTCTCTTCCCCCACTCTCTCCAAACTGTTCTCTCTATCCCTTGCTCTTTGTCTCTCTTTCCTCTGCATCTGTCTCCTCTACTTTAATCACGTTCCCTCTTGCTTATTTCCCAACTTCCTCTCAGCCCATCTTCTCTCTCTCTTTTCAGTTTAGTAAAAGGACATTTGATCGGAGTCCCATCCTAGAGGTTTCCAGAGATGTCCTGAGCATTTAAAGCAAGCTATATTTTTCTCCTGTGTCCAATTCCAACTCAACGATCTGCAAAGCAAGATTACTGAGGGTTACTACACCATAGAGGTGGGGAGAGTCACCGAGGGCTTCCTGTAGGTCACATGTCTCACAAACACACTGCGATGCTCAGGCCAGTGGCTCAGGAAGATGGAAACCGGAAGTAGATGGGTTGACATGGGGCAAAATCCTCAGGAAATGCCCTCCTAAGAAAGGGACCAGGTCCTTGAAATGCTTGCCTTGGGTGCCATGGCCAGAGGGACAGCAGTTAGTTTTGTGTCCATGCGGGAACCCCACCAATCAATTTCAGCTGTACAAGCTATTACAGACAGCTTAGCACACTTGCTTCTAGAAATCACTGGCTATTTGTGTGACTACTGGGAAGGAAGAGATGGGAAGTACAAGCTTCCTTCCTTCTAGCCCTATTTTTCTTGAGATCCCAGTGGGATATAATTGGAATCCAAAATGGAGTCATTTTTTGAGCTATACTTTTGTGCTCCAAAACAGGCTGCTGGTGTGGGGAGAAGGCCACTCTGAATCCACACTTACAGATTTACTTTCTATTTACACTTAGGGAGGGGGCAGTATGCCCACTAGTGTGCATGTGTCTGTGGAGGCCAGAGGTATCAGGTGCCCTGGAACTGGATTTATAAGAGGTTGTGAATTTAGTTCCCAGCATACACATCATTGCTCACAAGTATCTTAACTCCATTTCCAGGGGTTCTGATGCCTTCCTTCTTCCAGAGATCAATATTTATAATAGATGGCTTCATTGCATATAAAAGAAGAAGAAACTGAGACCCAAATAAGGGGCTAGTTGCTGGGCTTACTTAGGTCAATGTTTTTTAAATTTATTTTTTGTTTTATTTTGTTTTGGAGGGCTTTTTGGTTATTTTTTGATTTAATTTAATTGTGTGTATGAGTGTTTTGCCTGAACGTATATATGTGCACCATGTGCATACCTGGTTTCCATAAAGGTCAGAGGAAGGCATCAGAACCCCTAGAAATGGAGCTAGGATACTTGTGAGCCATGATGTGTATGCTGGGAACTAAATCCAGGTCCTCTGTAAGAGCAACAAGTGCTCTAAACTACCGGGTCATCTCTCTAGCCCCGATGTTCTTTTTTTTTTTTTTTTTGAAATATTTATTTATTATGTATACAGTGTTCTGCCTGCATGTGTGCCTGCAGGCCAGAAGAGGGTGCCAAATCTCATTACAGGTGGTGGTGAGTAACCATGTGGTTGCTGGGAATTGAACTCAGGACTTCTGGAAGAGCAGTCAGTGCTCTTAACCACTGAGCCATCTTGCGAGCCCAATGTTTTCTAAAATGTATGAAACAAGACATAAAATTCTGTGTGTGTGTGTGTGTGTGGTGTGGTGTGTGTGTGTGTAAACACATGGCTGCACATGGAAACAGGAAGAGGGCATTGGATGCTCCCCTCTATCCCCTTCTCCTGGGCTTTTGAGCAGGGCTCCCTCCTTGAACCTGAAGCTCATGTTCGCTGGTAGTTTGCTAGAAGTCAACAAGCTACGGCAAATCCTCTTGTCTCTGCCTTTCTTGGAGCTAGGGTTACAAAGCACTCACCGGATGCCTGGCTTGCTTATGTAAGTGCTGGGATCCAAACTCCAGTCTTTGTGGTTGTGTAGCAAGTGTTTTTAGTAACTAAATCATTTTCCAGCCCATGGAACTTTTGATAACTTCAGACTTTGCTTGCTAGTGAGGTGCAAACATTTCACAGGGGACTCATGTTCAAGTGAAGTCTCCTGCTGGCAACTCCGGTCCTAAGGGACTCCATAGTAGGCTGACTATCATCTGGCATTAAGCATGACAGCTCTTGGGACCAGTCTGACTGGGGTTATGGGTGAGAGAGGAACTTTCTGACAGTGGGTGTGCAGTTTATATGATAAATGTCCTGAAAAGATGGGCTGAGCCTGAAAAGGTGAAGATGTACCCCTGTGCTGAAGGCTGAGGACCCTCTGGAGGGCGCTACTCAGGTCGATATCAGTCATCGGAGGATGCTGTTGCCTCAGAGCCTAAAACAGCTGTAATCAGGCCTGAAGGATGGGGGTCCCACTGGGACCCCCAGTGGGGCCTCTAAAGGCTCAGGTGCTGCAAATGGCCACTGCCCAGGATTGCTCACAAGATGGGCAGAAAAGGACTCAGGCAAAACCTTGCTCCCCTGGCTTTCATGAGACAGGAGGGAGCTGCCAACTGCCAGAGATGGAGTTAGCTAGATAAGGCTTTGTAAGCCAGACTGTTTATAGTCGTGTGCTTGCTCTGTTTATTTCTCTTTTGTTCTTTTGCTGTGTATGGAAGTGTTGGAAATTCTAGCCTGACTTAGATGAATTCAAGGTGCCAAAAGAAGGGCTTTTGTCCAGGCTTGGGCTTGGTGAAGGCAGCCTGGTGGTCTGAAAATTAAATGCAGATGGCCCCTAAGAGGAAGGTGAGATGTAAGAAGGACCGGATGCAGTTGCTTGGAGTCAGGGTTGTGCTTCCATGATTAAAGCTGAGGCTCTTTCACCAGCGAGGGTGTGTAGCTGGCACAGCCATGTTTACCTCGAGGAAGCATTTTCCTTGGCATGCTAAGAAAGCTCTTCCCTTGGCAATGGGGTTGACTCAGGCAGGCTAAGCCCCCTCCTGCTGGTTGCTTCTTCCACCACTGGGCTCTGTTGCTGTCATCTACAGGCTTAGAAATATGGTTACCATCTTTCTAATCTTCACTTACTACCTTATTCATTACATGTGAGTAGGTTCTGGAGCTTGCCAGCAGGAGACTCAGTTACAGATACTGTGTCTGGGATCAGTGGCAGGTGATCATACAGCTAATGGTTTTGTCTGGAAATGTTCTGAACCCCAGAATAGTTGAAGGTATCTAAAAGAAAATTTCAGTGAAGTATTCCAAGGTTACTATAACTACAATTGAGAAAAACAAAACAAAATAAAACAAAACAAAGCAAAAACAGGACTTTTGGTTTTGATGTACTAATAGAGATAGTTGGGTATAATACATGAAATTGAGGCTTTTTTGAAAATCTAGGGTGTTACTCTGTCCTTGTATTGATAAATCAGGGCATGCCTCTTCTGAGGAATAGTTGATTCTGTCCTTAAACACATTCCACTGTGGGATAGTTTTGGCCAATAGGGTTGTGACCTTATTACATAAAATACTCTGCAACTAGGCAAGACTATTTTTATCGTTCTTGGTCTGGAGAAGTACCTCAGGAGAAGAATGCTTATCTGCCATTTGCAAGGTCCTGGGTTCAATCCCTAGTGCCAGTTTTGTTTGGTTTTGAATTTACCGTTCTGTGCGGTAAAGTGAAACCTTCAGCTGTAGTGGGCCAAGTCATAGGATACAGACTTTCTGTGTTCCTTCTCCTCTTCTACTCATTAGAAGAAGATAGCTTGAAACACAAAAGATATTGTTTCCAACCTAAAGTGAAGACACCAGGCAAATGACCAAGTGTTTGGTCAACATAGCAGGGGTCTATTAGAGACAGAACTTGGCCACTGAGCTAAGTTTGTTCCCTGCCTCCCATGTTCCCTCTGCTTCCTTCTGCTGTTCTTGGTTTTGTGCAAGCCCCTCTCTAGGAACTCAGGCCAGCTCCTTCAATCTGAACTCTTCTATGGTGGTGGCTGTGGAATGGGCTGACCACAGCTTGACTGGGAGTCCACCAAAAGTCCTTCTCCCTTTCTCAGCTCCTAAGAGCCATTAGTGGCTTTCTGCCGTGCCCACGACCACCTCTGATGCCTCAGCTTTCACAATGTGCCATTTCTAGCTGAATTTTCTGGCGTCAGTGCCTTCTTGAATTCTGTTGGCCACCAGACCTACTGCCATCCAGGAAGGACATTTCCATCCATTTTGTGCAATTCAACAGGAAAATGACTTGAAACCCATTTGGTATCTAAGTGTAGGCTTCCAACCTGCTTCTCTGCTCCTCTTCCTCCTCAGTTTCTTCTACCTCCGCTGGTTCCTCAGGACTCTCTGTCTTCTGTTCTTCCTCCTCCTTCAGGTCTTGAAGTTCTTCCGTCTTCTTTACCCCTTCCTGGTATCTGGAGGGCAAAAAGGAACAGCTGAGTCAGGGAAGACCAGACACAGAGCACTCTTGCCCGAGACCCAGGGGAGAGGACTCAAGAACCTCCAGGCATTGCGCACTTCCTGTGGCTCCCTACAACAGGAAAAAGCTGGGAAACTCTGCTGAGCCCCAACACAACTCATGTCAGTACCATTTCCCCTCACTTCTCAGCCATCCTTCCTGTTTATGTGACAGTGTGACAAACTGACAGAGGAAAATGTGGGACAAGATCTACTGCTGGTCACCATCCTATACAACATTCCCAGAGATAAGATTGCATTTTCCCTGTGGAACCTAGGAGCTTCAACTTTAGGGAGACCCTCATCTCAGGGTGCTGGGGTGGTTTTCAGAAATGTCAGGCCTTGACATAGGAAGGTACCCAGAAAATATTCACAAAACCAATGGAGGGATTTTGCTCTGTGTTTTCTGGGGTCGTAAAAGTCCCCCATGATTCTTCTTGGGATCAATATTTCCCTGAACATATCTGCTCACTTGTCTGACAGCCAGGTGTCTAGCTTTATTAGTTTGGCTAGGATGACCCCACCCACCACTGAGTGACTGTCACACAGATACCATGGGGTTCTGTGCCCATGATCAGCTGAACCTCCCTCAGGAGCCATAGGGCACCAGGCTAGGTTAAAGGTGAGTTTCTATCTTGAGTCCTGGGCCTTTGGCCCTGCTCAGTGTTCTCTCCCAGTGACTGAAAGCTGGCACTGACTGCTAATATAACTCATTTAGAGATAGGCAGGGGTAGAAACGGTGGGGCAAGGGCAGGAGGGGGAGCTCTGATTTATAAGGAACAGCAGGGCGATTCCAGGCAGCACAGCTGAAGGTGCCCCCTGGGCACTGCTGGCAGCAACATGATAGCTCTGCACATGTGTCAGGAAGCCTGGGCAACACCAAGAGGAACCTAGCCCAGGTCCCTGATGTTTAGAAATTTCTAGGCAGTGGCAGCATGCCTGAAAAAGAGAGGAGTCTAGCTGAAGCCAGCCATTGTCTAAGCACATCCTGTGCCCTGCTTCCCTGTGTAGGCCTTTCTTGACTCAAAGAAGCTTTCAGCCCATTGACTGCTTCCCAAAAACTCCTTATAAGCAAGCCAGGGTGTGGGAAGCTCACTTCTGAGACCTGCCAGGTGCCTTCGGGGTGGCAAGGTCTGACTCACCCTTTATTGTAGACTTCTTCCTCTACCCTGGCCTTGGTCTCCTGGCTCACGTCCTCCAGGCAGCTTGGGAGTAACACGGGGGCACAAGCTTCACAGTCAGCCTCTGCATTTGTCTTTCCACTAGTGAGAGGAGGGAAGTACAGGGCGTCATTGCAGGGAGAGACTGAATATCTGAAGACAAAACCGTATCTTTGGCCTGGTTCCTGATTCAAAGAGGAAACTCGGGCTCTTTCATGGGCTTTCAGGTTTTAAAACATCTACCTTGAGACAAGATTTTATAAAGACCCACTCCATGAATCTTCCCCAGACCACTGAGGAGGCAGACACTACACCAGCTCCCTTTGCCAGATTTCTCAAATCCAACTTTATTCTTATTTCAGAAGGTGCTGAGTAGAAAGGCAAGTGTCACAGGCAACAGGACACTGCCACAAGGAGGCAGACTGAAGAACCCTAGATCCTTTCTTTCTCGTAGTGTGTGTGTCTGTGACTTTCAACTATTCCTTCAACTGTGCATTGAGTCTGATAATGCTACAGGCACAAGGCAATGTGGAATTGGAAAGAGGAAAAGATAACACCCATTTTTGCCAATGTAGAGTTTCATATAAGGAAAAAGTAATCATATTAATTATGAATTACAATATTTATGGAAGAAACCATTCAGTGGCAGAAAATGAGAAAGAGAGAGTGTGTTTAGAGTGGATGGTCAAAAAGGCCTCTCTGAGGTGCTGATATTGAAGCCCCACTCAAAGATGATTAGCTGACGCAGAGGATAGAGGGTAGAAAGACTTTGAGACGCAACGGTGCTGTAAACCTGAGCTGCTGAGAACAATCAACATGGCAGGAGCTAAGTTTGGAGCAGAATCAACTGCCTTGCATATGAGGTGTCCAAGAAGAAATGCTGAAAACAGTTGGAGATGTCCAAAGGAGGCAGAGATAGCATAGCCACTTGATATAAATATAAAGAATATAAAGAATGGATGAGGCCTGAGGAGAGAACACGAGGAAAGAGGAACAGAGATCTCAGGACAACTCCCAGTTATCGTCAAGTTCATCTCAGGAGGAGGAGGAGGAGACTAGAAAGACAGAAATAGCGTGAGAGTCAGGGAGACAGGGCTCACTGTGCTTCACTGCGTCTTCTGAAAGTCTGTGTCTCTGGTGGGGTCTGATGATGCAAGGGTCCACGGAGCCTTGAGGCAATAAGGAAAGGTGAAGGGAGAAAGGTATAGCCACGATTGGGCTGGGAAGGGGACTAGTGCATTGGCAGGACGGCTCAGCTGAACAAATGGGTCAAGGGTGCAAGCCTATTCAAAAACAGGTAGAAAGGGCCCGATGGGGAGAATGAGAGAAGATGGCCAAGGGACAGTACCTTTGACCAAAGAACCCAGAGGGGATGAGAGAAGATGGCTCAAGGTTCCTTTGACTGAAGGAACCAAGACCTTTAAAAAGCAAGAGAAACCTCTCCTTAAGTGGACAAAGAGCAGAAGAGGAGGACAGTGGAGTGGGGTCCCAATGAACAAAGGTGAGCTGCCTCCTATCCCAGTGCTGAAGCCGAAACACCCTTTGCGAGAACAAGGCCAGGTCTTTTGCAGAGGGTGAGATGAGAGGGTGTGAGAGACCGCGAAACAGCAAGTACAAGCAGCATGTGGTAAAGCAGGAAAACAGGCAGTAGTGAACCATCTCAGGATGGCTGGGCACGCCTGGAGCCCTCCAATGCATGAGTAGAATCACAAGTTCAAAGGAAGCAACCTAATAACCTAATAAGATGGAGTTTGCAGCCATCTTGGTGCCCCAACCTGACTAGAAGTGATGGCGTCATGGAGGAGCCCAGAAACAAGACAGCATTGCAAGCTGAGCCTCCTAGCAGGAAGCTAAGGGGTCACTGCTGCTTTTCCTTAGGCAGAATCCAAATCTTCAGCTTGACTCTTGGTATCAATTTCCTATCTCTTAGCTTTCCCTCAGACCTTGAAAATATATGTTTCATCAGGCTAAACACCAAACCCCATCACGAACAAGAAAGATAACGCTCTAAAAATACCAGCTATTCATAACATTCCTCCCACCGCAAACTCTACTCTCCACTCCCTTCCCTGTGACCTTAGGCTAATGTGCAGTTTCCTATTTATCCAATGACTGGAGCAAGCTGAGAAAAACACAGCTAGAGTCAAGGGTGGGGACGGTCATTATCTCACTAAGCATATTTATACATTAGAAGCGAGGTATGGTCACCGCACTTTTAGTTTTTTTTTCTCCCTAGCTGCCCACATTAGAGGGTCCTTAAAGCTAAACAAATATGAAGAGAATGTGCCTCAGACAGACCTGGTTCAAACTCCAGCACCCCAGGCTCAGAGACCTTAAATACCATCCTGAGGCTGTGAAATCTTATAACCCCCTTGCCTGGCAGGAACGAGGATATTCTAATAGAAAAGACACATGTGGCCTCCCCTCGGCTATCAGACTGTTGGAACAATGTACCCGAGAAATTGAAATCCCCTGGGGAATCTCATGCTGGTAGAGGCCTAGGCCTGCCAGAGGGGAAATTTGTCTGCCCCCAAAAGACTCGCAACTTGCCAGATTACCTTGCAGGACAGACTGAAGCTGAGACTTTGGCGGGTCAGTGATGGGAGGGACCACACCTTGACCAGAACTGTCTAGCTATCCTCATTTCTGGCCTTCTACCTAAACCCAACCCTCCTGCTGGGACTGAAGATATATTAGGCAGAGGGTCACTGGATCTCTGTTTTTCTTCCCAATATAACTGTATTGAATAAATCCCTTTATGTTTTCTACTACTAATTGACTGATTGGGTTATGACCTTAACTCCAGTAATAGTTAGTACGTGGGAGGGCTCAAATTCAGCCCTGTTGCAGTTGGTGCTGACTCATACTTTCACTACTGTGCCATCTACTGTCCTTGTGAGGCGGTCCTTCCTCACAAGTGCATCTGTCATCACCCCCCTGTACAAAGGCAGAATGCCTTCCCACCGGCCCGATCACGATCACGGAGAGGGCTGTCTGGAAGGGTCTGGAAGGTGCCTGGTGCAGATTAGAGTGCCTCCATTACTGCAACTTCACAATGACTTGTATAATCCTGCACAAGAAGTTAGTGAAATGAACAGATCCTATCTGTAAATGAGGATTTCCTGAGAGCCTAGAATTCGGCTTGGGCTAAGAGAATCTGCATTCATCTCTGTAAACAAGAGCTGGGCACAATCTGTGCCCATGGCAGGGATCACTGTGTGGACTGTGGCATCCATCCTCAGCCTGGAATCCTGTGCCTTCTTTCTGAGTGATTCATTAAACTGGGGCTGTGTTTATCATTGTGCCCGGCTCTCAGTCACATGAGGTCTGTTTGTCCAAAGTAAACTGTTGGCCACGCTGGTTATCAGTTTATTGGTGAGCAGTATTTGAAAGGGACTTCAAGCTTCTCCAAAGGGCGGATCTTGCCTCTTCGACTCAGCAATGTTGCTAAATTATCCCAAGTCAGTGGCTTCTTTTGATGAGCCCACCCCAGAGAACTTGAGCTACAGAACCCTCCTTGCTTCCTTACAGCCAGTCCCAGATTCTTGGATGATAATTATCCTGGGGTAAAGTTTTCTCTAGAATACAATCAATAAAGGGATAGATTATTTGCTATGCAAATTCAATGACTCTAGCTGCTTCAAAAGCATAGAAGAAAATTATTTTTAAAACCAATAGCTAGCCGGGCGGTGGTGGCGCATGCATTTAATCCCAGCACTCAGGAGGCAGAGACAGGCGGATCTCTGTGAGTTCGAGTCCAGCCTGGTCTACAGCAGCTAGTTCCAGGACAGGCTCCAAAGCTACAGAGAAACCCTGTCTCGAAAAAAAACCAATAGCTAAAGCTGCACTGTGACACGCCAGTATCATGGCTTTATCATAAAAATAACCCACTAACACTCCCACACCCTAGCCTTGCTGATCCCTTTGTGAGTGGCTCTGCATACACCCTCTCATCCCCGGCTCTGTCCCACTCTCCATGCCCATCTGATCACCAGGTTCTCCCCCAGAGAGTTCTCTTTTCCTCCCTTTCCTCTGTAGCTCCTCTGAATGCCCTCTGTTCTATTAAGAGGTTAAGAGCATGAGACAGGCCCTCTTCTAGCTGTGTAAGCTCAGGGAGCATATCTCTGGGTATCATTTTTCTCATCAATAAGATAGAGATGTTAATAATGTATCTACTAATGAGGTCCTTGGCAGAGTTGACATGGAATGGACAGCAAGCAGGGGAAAAGGCACCTGGCATGCAAGGAATGAGTTTTGACTGAGAACAAGAGTTGTCATCACCACCATCCCAGCCATCATCTTTCTTCGAATTCACCACTACCTTGGGATGCCATTAACCTCCCATTCACCTAGTTGATGATAAAACCTTTTGGCTTAACTTTAAAAGCAGATTCATAGGTGGAAACATTTTCTGAGCCCCACCCCATCGTACACCCACACAGGGTTAGGAGCACATTTGCTTATGTGTTGGTCCCTTAGCAACGTGCACTTCCTTATGACAACATTCATCACACCGTGGAAAAATAGGCTGCTTCCTGTCTGACTTTCCCACTAGACTAGTGCTCCTTGAGAAACTGACCCTGAAAGCACTTGTGAAAAGAACGGAAGAATAAGAGGCCACGGACACACAGCTCTCCCTATGTGTATAAGGATAACCAAAAACCATGCTCTAACATATGTCTAAATCTATAGATCTCTGGACCTTTGCTGAGTTGAAGAGTGGTTTGCTATGAAATGACCTACAAGAGCAAGACTCGGCTCGCTCTAAGCTCACGGGACAGACAGCTGCTCTGTACTGTGGACTGGGCAGAGGCTGCATGGTCATGCTATCACATGCCTAGCCATTTCCCTCCCTTATCTGGAACACTTAGGAAATGGGATCATTTAACATGAAGCTCAATGCAACTACGTATCTCTGATAAATGATTTCTCTTCAACAACGTGACTAAGCTAACTGGATTTGGTGAATCTGTATACAAGCAGAGAGGACATGAATTCACTTTCACTAGCACACTGTTCCATTATTGGTCACTTGGGGACCTATGATGCTTCCAGGTCTGTGCATTTGGAGGGAAAAAAAAAATCAATGAGCATCTTTTCTAACTCTACTGGAAAGAGCTGCTACTGTGTGGAGTCTCCAGTGTTTCTCCTTCCTTTAGACCTCCCTCCCCTCTTTGCAGCCATCTTTCTTTGATTATATTTCCAGTAGGTGAGTCAGCCACAGCATCCACATGGCCAATGACAATTTCGAGCTAGCCTGGGGATGGGCGGGTGGAGACTACAAACTCATCCTGGGAACCTGTGGCTTGACTCTGAGTCTCACTTTGGCCTTTTAGCTCCTGATTTTAAACCCGTGAAAGGTGCCACCATCCCTGATCCTCACTCACTGATACAGAGATTTGGGGCTGCCCCTCAGATTCTCTTACAGAGGACATCTCCAGTTCTTAACAGTCTCCAGTGCCTTGGATTTGAGTTCTCAGCTGGCCTGAACATTAGTTCTAAGAGAGTCAAGGAGAGCATGGACCTAGATCTTCTGCCCTGGCTGGGTCTGCCGGCCTAGAGCTGGGGAGAGGCCCTTGATGGAAGTGCTCTGAAATGGACTGGGGGGCCCAGAGTGCAGCTGACAGAATTACAGAGAGTATAAGTGATCATTTCTGGGTAGATCAGAGCCATGAATTAGGCATCGTGGCTCTATGTGGTAATGTTTTATAGCCTTAGATACTTATGTTTGGTGATGAATTTGTCATCTCTCGAGGTTTCCTGGAGGAAGGAAGAGAAAACACTCCATGATGAAAATGATGACAACGGGGACAAATATTGACAGAGACACCGAGAATGAGGAACACAGGCTGAGTCTGGAGGTAGGGAGCTTGAGACCATCTCTGAACTGACAGGGGGCTCAGCAGTCACATTCTCTACCAGACAACGTAAGGCTACTAACAGCAACAGGAAATCAAAGGCTAAAGCTGCTCTGAGGCAAAGAGAGAGAAATGAGGTCTGTGCCCCACCAACTGAGGAAAGACACAAAGAGAAAGTCCTGAGAGGTGGCAGCTGTGATCCACATGTTTTCCAACAAGCAAATGAAAAACGTTCAAAAAGTAAACTATAAGCTTCCCTCATCCCCTAACTCCCCACCCCATCCCAGTACAGAAGAACTTTAGCACTCTGTCTTAGCATGAGAGGGCCTGCCGCTTGCATGGGTGCATGGGAAAGTCAAGCCCAAGAGACCCTCTCAGCTCTCCAGCCAATGTGTATCTTCCTTTCTATTTCTTGACAGAAAGATTTTTTTAAAAAAAAAAAAAAGAAAAGAAAGAATTTACCCTGTCCAAAGTCACTGTGTTTCGGGGGGCCCCTTCCCCTTTCTAGGATAGTTTAAACCATATAATGGCTCTATCCCCAAATGGAAGAGATGTATTCATCTTTCTCTCGATATAGTCCTGTCTGGGGTCCTGGGAACTAGCAGCTGTATGTTACAAGCCTGACGATCTGATGATGGCATCAGCATGATGTGGCAGGAGTGAAGGGAACCACAGGGAGATGGATGCTGCCACACTGGAGCAGCCTGCTGTGGACCTGTTATATTAGCCCTGTGGGATTAGAGCTGCTTTGTGTCCACAGCCCCAAAGATCTCCAGCTAACGAGGATGCCGTCTGCCTCTCTGAGGATCTTAGGCAGGGTGTACCTGGCCTCGGTCATAGTATCTTCCTGATCCAAAAATGTTGCAGAGTACTATCTGCAATCTTTGTGGGCCTCAGAGTCCAATTCATTTCCCCTGGAAATGATTTTCTTTCTATTTCATTTTAGGGTTGAAGATGAGAGTAAAGAAAGGAAATTGGGGATGCTTTTCTAAGGAACCCCAAAATTAAGTGGAAAATAGAGAAACTTACTTTTCCAAAAGTGCAGGCAGCACCGGGGGGACGGCTATGTTGCCTTTTCCATTGGGCGATTCAGACTGGATGGAAACAGGAGCCAGAACTGAGGATGAGGGATGAAGGAAGCAGCCAGGGCTGCCAGGCTTCAGGTGATGCTGGGGAGGGCGGCTGCTGTCTCTTCTCTTTCCCTCCTTTTTCCCCCAACTGCTTTCCAATCTGCATTCTGAGGCCTCAGTTTCCATGTCCCATTCCTGAGAGCCAGTAGGCCTCCTGCCAAATGAGGGTCTAGAATTCCCTGGGATGGACCCACATAAACATCACTGTTCTCAAGTACAAAGGCCAGGAGATGCCTGGTGTCACAATGTGCTCAAGCTGGCAGACATTTCTGTACAGTTTTCCTGGGCCCCCGTGCTCCTCTGCTGCAGCAGTCATGGCTAAAGTGTAGGCTCTCAGCTCTGTGCCTACGCTAGGACCACCTGGAGGGGCGGATAGTACAGAGTTTTGGGGTGGGACCCATGGTCACGATGCTTTCAATGCAGCCTTTGTGATTTTAGAGAACAGGTTCTCGTCAACCACTTTGTCTAAAGGTATACAGTTGCAAACCATAGATCTATTAACAAGGTTTGTTGCTAACTAAACTTTTCTAGTCTCTTAAAAATCATTCCAGTTTTTTAAACTTTTCTTGTGCGTGCATGAATGCTTGCCTGGATGTATGTCTGTGCACCATCAACTTGCATTGCACATGGAGGCCGTAACAGGGTGCTATACATCCTGCACCTGGAGTTACAGATGGTTGTGGGCTACCACGTGGGCACAGGGAAGTGAACTGGGGTCCTTTGGAAGAGCAACTAAGTGCTCTGAATGGCTGAGCCATCTCTCCAGGCTCTTCAAGTTTCCTTGTTTCAAAGATTTCAGAGTTTAAGTTCATTTCACAGACAAAATACTTACAAGGTGATAGAAACTTAACAGTGATCTCTACCTATGGGTACAGTAGAGTTTGAAGTGACCTGACCTGTTTCTTGTACACTAACTTCTCTCTGTACAGCTGTGCTAGTTGTACAGTGACTAGAGAAACCACTGGAGAAAGGGGTTCAAAGTGTTAGAGAGAAGTCATTAGGCCCACAAAGACTGTAAGTATAGAAAAGATTTTCTTATATATAGAAATTGCCTTCATCTGGTATGAAATGGACATTTTCTTTACCTTTCTTTTTATAACCTATAGAAATACTAAAAAAAAAAAAAGCAAATAAGAAAACCAAGTGATTTGTTTTATCACTGTCCAGAAATAACCATTACTAAATGGCTAATTTTTAATTATTAACTTGCCACAGCCTAGAGTTGCCTGGGAAGATGGCCTCAGTTGAGGGATTGTCTAGATGAGCTTGGCCTGTGGTCATGCCTATGGGGGCTTACCGACTAAAGCAGAAAGGCTAAGGCCATCGCCGGTGTACCCAGTGCTGGTCTGTGGTTGTGATGGCTGAGTTCCCGCCTTCATATACCCTTATTGATGGACTATAACCTGGAATTGTAAGCCAAAAAAGCCCTTTCTTCCCTAACTTTCTTTTTGTCAGGATATCTTATCATAACAAAAATGAACCTAGAACAATTATTAAATTTCAAATGATTTCTTCCATAATATTTTGTGTTCTACACAGAGAGACCATTTTTAAAAGCACAAAAGAGGAAGCTAGAGAGACGGCTCAGCGGTTAAGAGTGCTGGCTGTCCTTCCAGAGGACCTGGGTTTAATGCCCGCATGGCAGCTCACAACTGTCTGTAATTACGGTTCCAGGGCTTCTGGTACCCTCACCCAGACATACATGCAGTCAAATACCAGTGAACATAAAATAAAAATAAACTATAAATTATAAATATTTTAAAAGTATAAGACAGAATTATTTTACATATACTTCAATATATGTGTTTATTATATATAAAACTTTTCATTTCTTCATGATAAATCATGGGTAACAATCTATAGAAATTCTTTATGATGATATTCCCAGTTTTCTTGCCGATCTCCTACTGATAAGCTCTGGGCTGCCCTCGGGGGTTCATTGCCATCAACAGCACTGCAATGAGGAAGACAGGATGAGACCCAGCTCGTGAGCTCAGACTCTGCAACAGAGCCTTGCTTCAGATAAAGCTGACATGACCCCTTGAGCCCTGCAAAGGTTTTTGCTGGTTTCTTTAAGCACCATCTCCTTAAAGAGTTATGTTTCTGTTCAAAGGGGTGGCTGTTTTTGAGTTACATCTCCTGAGCCCTCTGTGCTCAGCTTGCGAGTCTCAGAATAGTGGCAAGGTTTACACTGAGTTGGTTGCTTTGTGTATCTCCATCCATATTCTCTGCTGGAAGTTTCCTGTCCCTGTTGACCTGTCCCCATCTGCATCCTCTCCATAGCAGTGGTGTGAGAAAAATGTAGAAAAGGACAGAAGGCAGGTGACATTATACTCACCAGAGCGGGTAGAGAGGGAATGGATGATGAGCTGGGGGCTTGGCCAGGAAGGTTCAGGGCATTAAACTTGGGAACCACAGCAACACTGACCCTCCGGCGGGGCATGTTCTATGGGAAGAGAAGCGATTCAGGCCTCCTGTCTTGGGAATAACAACAGTCATAGTTCTGAGGGTACTGGAAAACCTTGCTAGCCTCTAACATTCATTAGTTAGTTTGGTTTGGGGGTGATGATTGTGTTAGGAATCAGTGTGGAAAGAGTGAACCAAAGTTGACCCAAATTTTCTGTTGGTCATGAGTGATCTCTCAACAAATCTCCATTTTACATCTTGAGACCCTATTCTTTGAGTGGCATCCTAGACTGTGTGTAAAAGATGCCCATGGCAAAGCCATGGTGGATGCATCACTTCAGGGTCACTTACTGCAGAGCTGGGAAGACTACACCTGAGCAAGGATGATGGGGACTCAGAGGCCACGTGAGCAAGTGTGAAAGCTGAATACTCTGCTGGTCCCCATAGGTCCAAGAGTGAATGACCACTGGAGAGACCATGAAAACTTCTGTCATGCTTCTCCTGGGAGCCCCGGAATTCCTTGGCCATGCATACCTTGCCCATCGTGAGGGACATAGATCGCGCCGTGCGTGGGACCCCATCTTCTATAGTAGGAGAAAACAGAAGAAAATGGGTGTGAGTTTCAGGTTGGGGTCCAATGGGCCACAGACAGGCAGAAATTAAGCCAAACTATCCATGTGTCATAGCTGGCTTTGCAGGGATGGCTCAGAGTTCTGGGCATCAGGGATCCTTCGTTGTCGGATGGTTTCTCCTCTAAGAAAGTCACCTGCAGCAAACAGTTTATTCTAACTCCACTAGACACTATGGTAAGCCCCAATTGTGGGTTTCTGAGCTTCATTTGACATCACTATAGGCTCTGGGGCCATGCAAGATGGTGTGTGAACAGGACTCAGCACATAGACTCATTCCATGTTCACTCAAAGGACAGACAGTTGGAAACACTATAAACAAGAAAGATTCGATGTTCAGAATAAAAGTTTGTTAGCTGGAGTAGTTTCAGTGTGTTACCTACACTGTGACTAAGCACAAAGGGAGCTATCACATAAAGCCTCTTTCTCCTTACTGTGTGTATTAAATGATACAATTCATACTCAGTATTCAGCACTGTACCTGCATAAGAGTGAGGTCAGAAAACAATTGGATGCATGAAAAATATTTTTTTATTTTTCAAAAGTGTGAATCTTGTCCTTTTGAATACATTTCCAAGTATGATTTGCCCAAAAATTATCAGAAAGGTATTCCAGGCCAGTTGAGTTAGATTTGGCCTTGCCAGCATCTTGTAGTCTGTATGTCTGTCTGTCCTCCAGAACACCGTATTTTATCTATGACCTTTGAAAACCATATAGCTGTATGGTTTGTTTTGTTTTTGTTCCTTAATCTGAAGATCTTATCAACCAACAGCTTTACACTGTCTATAATTCTTGTGATTGTTAACACATTTGTATTATCTCTACCATCTTTATTGTCCATATTTTATTTACCTTGATTTAATCCTTGACTTTTTTTCTAATTTTTTTCCCATTCTAAACATCAATTGAGAAATTATCCATTTTAGTTCTAATCTTTCGGACATGGCTTTATCTTCTGATATTATTTGGCTTTAAATTTAAAATTAATCAAGATCTCCAGGCTGTTCCTAAATAGAGCTCAAAACAATAACTCTCTCCAACCCTAATTATTTTTGTGTCACCTTGTGAATCCCCAAGTTATGCATTATTCATCCAATTAGCTATTACCAGATGCTAATTTGGCCCCATCAACATGCTCGTGAACATCCTTGATCACCATCCTTTCTTGCATCCTACTGATTTGCACTCCACTCCACCCTCAGCCCAGTGCATTCTTTAATTGCCCTTTCAGAAGGACCTACGAAAGGACCACTTTCTGATTATCGCCTTCCCTAGCCCTCAGCCTTGTATGCCACCCATTTATTCCCCCTTAGTTCCTTGAGGGGTCATACCACTGCCTTCTAGTGCTATGGTTGCTCTCGAGAATTACCGTCTACTTGCAAACTTTCTTCTCATTACTTTTAAGATCTTTACTTATCTTTTTCTTTTCTATATGTGTGTGAGAGATGGGTGATGCACACACATGTCCTACATGTATGCTCATATGTACCAGGGGTCAACATTGGACATCTTTTTCTTTCTCTGTCATCCTTACTTTTGAAAGGTAAGATTTATCACTGAAGCTGGATCTTGCTGTTTCAGCTGGACTTGCTGGCCAGAGAGGTCCTGAGATTTGCTTTTCTCCAGTTCCTCAGTGCTGGAGTGACAGGTTTGCACCACCATACTTGAGTTTTGTGTGAGTGCCGGGAATCCGAACTCAGTTCCTCAAGCTTGCCCATCCAGGGCTTTACTCACTGAGCTGGCTCTGAAATCCTTATTTTCTCTGTTTTGACATTTCCATTTCATGTGCATTTATTTTTTCCCATAGACTTCACTATTTGACTGACTCGGTGATTTGTGTCTTTCTTTAGCTGTGGAAGATGATTGGTTATTTCTCTGAAGGTTTTTTGTGCCTAATTTCCCCCTGAGGGACCACCTGGCAAATGGCTCTTCTCCATGCCCCATGTCCCCAAAACATTTTTTTAAAAATATATATTTTGATCACTGTATCCATTTCAACCGCATTTTGGATAACTATCTCAAATCTCCCAGTCAAGATGAACAGACTGAGAGACTGGCAGTCATCATTCAGGAGGAAGAAAACCAGAGCCACGTGCACACTAGTTCTTTTGGGGTTCAGGCCAGAGGGGACATGGTTTACCCAAGAAGACCTCTACAAAGCCTGGGCTATCTTCTAGGGGATGGAAAATAAGATGGGGGAAATGAGCTCAGAAGACTGAGAAATCCCCGCTACCATGGCTACCACCTCCCACACCTACCAAGTTTCCCACATGCCTGATTTCTCGTTTTGATGAGCTCTACATTTTTTATAACTTTTCTTTGATCTTGTGTTTTCACTCTGCCTTTCCATGTCTTTGCTGATTTTAGAATTCTGATTGCTAGATGATGTTTTTAGGTGTAAGCTTCTATTTGGTGGGGCTAATGATTTGTGTTCCCAGTGGGCTGTTCCACTGTGTATTTTACTCTGTGGCTTGTCTTCACCCAGCCCTATGGAGGAGTCTGGGTGTCCTGGTACAGGGTGTGCCTCTCTGTGGGGGCTGACAGTATTCCTGGACACACCATCCTGCTGTTCTTTCAGATTCTCCAGATTGCACCACTGCCGCTGCCACTCATGAACTTTTCCTAGGAGGAAGGAGAGAAGATTTTGTTTCCACCCAGGGCTCAGGGTGGAACAGGCAGGCTTCCGGATTTGCTTCTCTGCTGGCTGGTGGGTGAGAGCTGTTATTCCTTGTAATAGAGTCTATCTCAAGGCAGTCCCTGGAAGGGCTTTGCTTTCCACATGAGGCACAGTGTCTGCTCTGCCACTAGGGCTCAAGGGCTGGTCTCAAACAGGAGGCAAACAGCTCCAGATGAGCAGGGTGGCTCTGGCCCCAGCAAGTCGCAGGGTCAGCGTGGTTTCAGTTCTCTTCTTGTTTCTGGCTATTTCCATTTCATTTCTTGTGGGCTCAGCTGTTCTTTTAGACGACTTGTTTTATTTTGTCCAGCAGGAAGTTGTAAGCATTTCAGTTAAAGGATTTTTAAGTTTTCTGGTCACCCCAAAGAGCAGAACTACTCTAATAAGTGAGAGTTCAAATACATTAACAAAATTCTAATCTCGCAGGTGGGATAAACAGAGAATTTACAAAATAGAAGTATAAATGCCTAATAAAGGCATGGAAAAGCATCCAACTATGAATTAAAACTCTGAGTGTGAGAGATGATTTCTATGTGCACACAGAAGTCAGAGCATCCTCCTTTACTGATCTTCACCTTATTTTTTGAGATGGGGCCTCTCTCTGAGCCTGGAGCTCACCGGCTTGCTAGTCAGCCAGCTTCGGGAACCCACTTGTCCCTTCCTGCCCAGCACAGGGCTACAGAGCAGTGTGGCTGCATCCCGCCTTTTCACATGGGAGCCTGGGATCTGAACTCAGGTCCTTAGGCTTGCACAGCAAACACTTTATCCACTGAGCCATCGACCCAGACCAAGAAGTCTGCTGCTTTTGTTGCAGCACTAGGACTGGAGCTGTGTTACCTGGGGTACACCAAAAGTGCTCAAAAAACATCCTAGAATGAATGAATGAGACCCTTGGGTAACTCATCACCCCATAGAGCATTTCAGGTTTTGTTTTAGACAGGTTCTTGTTCTGTAGTTCAGGCTAGCCTCAAATTCACTGTAATCCTACCTTTACTTCCCTGGCGCTGGCATTACAAGCATCCGCTATGATGACATTGACTTTACCCATAAATCCTAGATACATTGGCTTGCAGGAGACCTGAACCTTGTAGAGAAATAATTACCGAACCAACATACTAGGATTTTCTTGGAATCACCTCCCCCATTTGTAGCCAAGAGCAGTTATTTCGGGGCCCAGATGCCTGTGGGTCAGGAACCTGGCTGCTGAGATCCAAAGCAGACAGCCCTGAGTATGTGTGCATGGCCTTTGGACTCTGGGAAGTGTCGTTGATACTCCCCAGGAAGCTTGTGAAACCTCCTGTTTATAAAGGTTTCTCAGTCTGTTATACTTTCCCTCCTCCTGCTCTTGGTAACACAGATGTTTGCATTCCGCAGGGATTCTTGATGTGACAAGCTATTTTCTCCAGCTAGTCACCCTCCTGGAGCAGACTCTAAGCCCTGGCAGCACCCAGGGAGAGATTCCGGTCCAATGCACTGTCATTTCCCTGCTGGGCTGAGCAAAAGCCTCTGAGCTCAGCTTTCCTCCTCCAGCTTTGACAACACTCACGCACTGTGCTTACTGAAGACAGAGTAGCACAAAGATAAAATGTGGACATGTCACATGACATCTCCCCACTGACTCCTCGCTCCTACAGGACCACGGTCTAGCTGCCAGTGTGTCCTGGAAGGCGGCCTTGGTCTGACAGGTCTCCAGCACTGCATGTCACACAGGTTGCTTCGTCCTGCTCCCATCCCCCACCTCGACACCCTCACACAAGCCACTTCCTCCACCTGTTTGCTCACTTCCTCCTTTGATTTCTACTTTAAAACCCTGCAGAGGTGACCTCCCTGGATACATCCATCCTTGACTCCCTTGAGCAGAAACAGGTGGGCCTTTCTCTGGCATCTTACACCAATTTGTAGAGGACTTTTAAAGCATTAAGGATCAATGAAGTGTGTGTCTGACCCATGCATCTGCTGTTTGTCTCTGCAGTAACTCTCTTAGCTAGGCTCTCTTTGTGCCCCACTGCCTGGACTCCATCCCTCCCTGGACTGTTGAGATATCCTCACAAATACAGAATATTTTCTGGCTCTGCCCTGTTGAGTGACTGAAAAGCTTAAATATCCTTTGGCAGAAACGCCTAAACATTTCTGCTGGACACGACGAGATAAGCAGCCTCTCGCGTTTGAGGCCAGTCTGGACTAGGAACACGGATTTGCTCCGGTTATGTAACTGATGTTCTACACTTAGAGGGTGCTGCTTCAGCCAGGAACATGTTCAGCTGTTTTCCTGATGGAAATCCTTAGATCCTAATGCTTTCTAGAGTAAAGTCCGGATTTCCTAGCATGTGATGCCCAAAGGGTGATGCCAAAGCACGAAGACTTACGGGGCCTGGGGTCACTCACAAAGTGGGTATGGTATCGGCCACTCTGGTTAACTGTTAGGAGTTGAGAGGTCCTGGTACCCTTCATGCTTTCTGATTCTAGGACCTCAGCCTCATGGGAGCAGCTGCTGTGAAGGCCCCATGAGTTTCTCTGAACAGAGGTATGGGGTCCTCCAGTAGAAACAGCCCCTGAAGCTGTTCTGATCCCTATAGCCCCGGTTGTAAACCATTGGGGACCTGGCCTCACAACAGGGAAAGAAGCCCAGCTCCTTACCAGAGGGACCACAGCTGCGGCTTGAATTCTGATTTGCGAGTTTCTTAAATTCCATGAGCTCAGCATGGTCCTTCTCGTACGTTCTCTTCAGATTCTCCACATACTGCATCATCACTTCCGTTGCCTTTGACATGCGTTTTTCCTGTGGGAAGGAGGACACAGGTGCATGATGGACAGCTGAGGAAAGGGCACCGTCCACTCGTGACCGCTCTGAGCTCAGCCCTGGGCTGCCAGAATACCAAGCTTACAGGGACCATCAGATGGAATCTGTCCCGCGAGTTTGTTGCCTGTGACATGGGGCTGAGACATGGACTCTCAAACAGAAACAGGCCGACCAGCGAGGAGACAGGCAGCCACACACTGCAATAGTGAGAGGAAGAAGGGATTGCTTTACTCTAGGAAAGAATAGGTGGAGATGGCTTTGTGAAGATGGTCTGGACTCACAGATGTTGGGTGTGTGCGCATGGACATGGGAAGGACAGACAAAGGCCCGAGGCCAGGGAACTTCAAGGCATCTGGAGGCAGAGGCAGCTCCTCATAGGACTTGTATGTAGAAGCTTTACTCTAGACAAGAATAGTTTAGGATGAAAGTGGGCACTGTTTCATATAACAGTGGGACACTGAGTCTCTTCAAGGACATCTGCAAGATAGCATAGCGCAGACAGCCCGCTTCATATCAAAAATCAAGAAGCTCTTGGGTTTGCTGGGAGGAAGTGTTCCAGGGCTGGGTCATGAAGGACTTCACATGCTAGATTAAGGAATCTTGATTTACTTTACAGAGAAAAAGGAATTACTGGCAGTATTGAAGTAGGGTGTGACCAAGTATGATGGAGACAGGACAGAAGTAAATGAGACTGGTAGCAGTGACAGCAACAGGGGACAAGTGTCGGAGAGCTCCAAAGGAGCCAGTGAGGGAACTGTGCACCGAGACACAGAAAACAGGATGGGAGCACAAGGCAGGACGGGGACCACAAGGCAGGACGGGGACCACAAGGCAGGACGGGGACCACAAGGCAGGATGGGGACCACAAGGCAGGATGGGGACCACAAGACAAAACAGGGGACCACAAGACAAAACAGGGGACTACAAGGCGGGATGGAGACCACTTTAAGAAGGATACAAGTCAGGCATGGTGGTACATGTCTGTACCTTAGTTCTCAGGTAGGTGAGGCAAGAGGGTCATGAGTTTGAGGCCACCCTAGGCAATTTACTGAAATCCCATCTCAAAAATAAATAAGTGGGGGCTGGAGAAATGGCTCAGTGGTTAAGAGCACTGACTGCTCTTCTAGAGGACACAGGTTCAATTCCCAGCACCCATGTTGTAGTTCATAACTGTCTATAACTCCAGTTATAGACAGAGGTCCCCAGGGGTTTCAATGCCTTCTTCTGACTTTTGCTGGCACCAGGCATACATGTGGTACACAGATATACATGCAGGCAAAATATCCATACACATATAAAAACAAAACTTTAAAAATAATTAAGTAAAAATAAGAAAAGAAGAGTGAAAAGAGTTGATAACATGGAAATATATTTGGAAGGATTACATACAGAGTAAGTGTCTTTTCCCCCAACACCCCAGGGTCCCCAAGAGGACCTAGCTTAGGTGCTGTCTGTACTAGAGGGTTTCCCTATAAAAGTCCCCACAGCCATGTGGGATGGACACCTGGCCCTTCCCTAGCGTTCTTCTGGTGTTGCTCCCAGCTGGACCTACTTCCTAGGCCACAATGCTGAGTCAGGAGCTCTCTCTCCGGAAACACACAAGGGTGGGTCAGCCTGGTGGCCTGGCTTCCTTTCATTTCTCAGGCAGTGCTGGGGGACGCACCCTCAGAGCATCTACTCACACAAGCAGTGTGGCAGGACATGGCTACAACCGCGTCACAGAGGATCTGTGTGCTTTCCATGCATTGAGTCAGTCATACATGGCAGCCATCATAAGCACCCCTGCTTTACAGCCCCAAGTGACTCTCAAGTGTGAGTGAGAAGAGCTCTGGCCACGATGTGAATGAGGGGTGGAGAATGGACAGAAACTCAGGCACTGCAACATTGTGTGGAGATTCCATGTACTTCGAAACTTCAGCATGGCCCAGGTGTGGAGTCTAAGCTGGGCCTGCACCGGCTCCGCCACTCACTGATGCTAGAATGACTTCAGTATCCCTGACTTACTGACAGTGCCTGGGGTTTTGACAGGTCTGGAAATATCGCATATACACCATGAAGTCTCTTGGGAATAGGACCCAAAGTCTAAACACATTCTTCATTTTATTATACATGTTGCACAGAGAGAATTTTGCACATTTTTGGTGCATTTTGGCTGCATCTTGTCACAGAAAATTAGTTGTTTTCCACTTGTAATGTGATGGAGGCACTCAAAATGTTTGGAATTTTTGGGATTTTCTTTTCTCTGGAAGTTATCTTTCTGAGAACATGCAACTTCACTGGGGATAGAGTTGGGAGGTGGAGGCCACTTTACAGGGTTACCGGATGAATTAAATAAAAACAGAACATTTACCTGAAGCACGCTCTGCCCAACTCTGCTTCTGTAGGAGCTGAGTATGTATTTCGTAAGAGCAAGAGAGAGGGGCTCCCCAGTCACATATATTTATAAAACACACCGGGAAAGCTAATTAGACATGTATCATAGGGAATTCTCTAACTCCGCTACAGTGAAGCAGCTCTAAGAGAGGAAGGCAGTACACAATCTACCTCAGATTTCAAAGTCCACAGAAAACAGTTCCTCAAGGAATACTTCAAAGGTTTAATAGGCACCAAGTATGTTGGAATATCTCAACAGCCTACAGAGAATGCCTGGCCTAAGCCAGTCATCAAGGGGTGGTACCTCTTCTTGCCCCTGTTTGTGTCATGGTGCTAATTACTGAAGCCGGAACAGTGCCAGCCAGCAAGTCTCAGTTCTGTGGGGCTCACCTGGCGCACAGCCCCCACCACTTCGGCCCGGCTGGAGAGGCGGGCAGCCAGACGATGCAAGACCGCGATGTCTTCCAGAAGCTTCTGATAGGTCTCTCGATGCTCACAGTGGTACCAGATGGATGATGAGGACTGAGGGATGACAAGGGCACCACCCTGAGACTTCAAACTGTTTTTCTACCTGTGCATGCTGAGACCCTAACCCCAATGTGCAGGTGGGAGAATGGGCCCTTGGGAATTGACTAGATCACCCAGGTGGAGTGCTTATAAACAGGAGTACTGCTTATACATCAGGGGCCCCGGAAATTTCTCTTATTCTCTTTCCAGCATGTCAGGCAAGAATGAGAGGCTGGTCATCTGCAAGTCTGAAGAGGACCTCAGTAAGGACCTGACCGTGCTGGAACCCTAAGCTTGGACTTCTAGCCTCCAGAGCTACGAGAAACAGCGTGCTTACTGCTTAAATCACCCAGCCAATGGTAATTTATTATAGCAGTCTGAGCTGACTAAGATGACCCCTGCCAAACCTAGATTCGTTTTCATGAGACAAGACCTGGGTCTCATCCTAGCTAGGAGAAGAAATTCCTACAAAGCCCAAGCCACAGTGTCTTCCAGATATTGGAGAAGCCCAGTAGAGACACGTTACATCTGGCTGGCTGGCCTGAAAGGAGTCATAGCCAAGCCAACCAGCCCCCTCCTAAGGAGCTGCCGGGGGTGGGGGTCCGAGGCCACACCCTCAGGATCTCTGCCTCAGCTCCTCCCTGTCCTTTGAGAAAGACTGTCTCCCTCCTCATTTCCAGAGACTAATTGGTTAGAGAAAGAAGTGTGATATTGGGCCTCACCCTTAGAGGCCGTGGCTCTGCAAGGACTCCTTAAGCTGGGCCCTCAATTACCGTAATGGAAGCTTTGAAGTTCTCCAGCTCCTTCTCGGTGTTCTCTTCCGTCAGATTGCGTTCCCTTTCAGCCTGGTTAATTCTAGACTCCAAGGTGTAGCTGTCATTTCTAAAGGCCAAGGACAGTTGTACAAACACGTTCTGTTGGGAACAAGAGTGCGGTAGAGGTGCTGGGAGGAGTCACTGTGGCCAGCAAGGCCACAGTGGGATTCTTGCTCAAGCCCTCTACCAGAATCTTTGGAACTAACCCACTCCCTTCACAGTGAAACACACACAAAGACACAAAGGCAGCCCTTGAGGTCCAGAGACAGGTGTAACCATCAGACAATAGTAGCCTACTTTTCCCCAAATCCAGAACATGAGAGTTTGGGTTGAGATAGGTTTAGTCCAGTGCAGCCAGCCATGCATGCAGTCTGGATTAACACGAGGATCTATTGTGAGGCTGGGGGGTGGCGGTTGCGAGATTTGCATGGAACTTCTGTATCTGAAGAAGTGCCAGGTGAGCTTCAGGCTTGTGGATTTAAAGCAAATTTCAAATAGTCTCTAGCCATGTTAGTTCTAATTCCTATCTCAGCTTTAAGTAACTTCCAGATTAGACAAGGTCAGGCATGGATCTGTTAAAATAAACTTCCAAGAATTAATATTCCAGGCCAAGATGAAACACATCACACAGGAACAATTTTTTTTTTAATTTTTAAAACATTCTGTGTGCATGGGTGTGCTGCCTGTATGCATGTCTGCACACCAAGTGAGTGTGGTGTTTGGAAGCCAGAAGAGGGTATTGGATCTTCTGGAACTGGAGTTACAGACGGCTGAAAACCACCATGTGGGTGCTGGGAATTAAGCCCAGGTCTTCTGTAGCCGGTGCTCTTAACCACTGAGCCATCTCCAGCCCCCAAGAATGAAGATTTCAAAGGTGGCATTGCTCAAATATGGAATTCCTAGGGGAAAGGGAGCTACCAAGAACTAGGCTCATCCTATTAGTACCGCTCTCACCATAACACATCACTGGGGAGGAAAAGTAGACGGACTCCACACAATAAATAAGAAGGGAGTGAAGGAGGGGCTTCAGTTCCAATTGCTTCATCTGTCCTGCCTGAAGCAAGTGGGAGCAGCTTGCTTTCTTTCTCTTTCTTCTCTTGTGGTGTGTGTGTATGTGTGTGTGTGTGTGTGTGTGTGTGCGCGCGCGCGCATGTACGTGTTGTGTGTGTGTTTTTCTGTGGTGTGTGTGTATCTTTGTCTGTGGTGTATATATGTGTCTTTGTGGTGTGTGTGTGCGCGTGTGCGTGTTGTGTGTTTGTCTGTGGTGTGTGTGTATCTTTGTCTGTGGTGTATATATGTGTCTTTGTCTGTGGTGTGTGTGTGTGCGCGCGCGTGTGCGTGTGTGTGTTGTATGTGTGCGCATGTGCATGTTGTGTGTTTGTCTGTGGTGTGTGTGTATCTTTGTCTGTGGTGTATATATGTGTCTTTGTGGTGTATGTGTGTCTGTATCTTTGTCTGTGGTGTGTGTGTGTGTGTGTGTGTGTGTGCATGTAACAACATACATGTAGAGGTCAGGCAGTTGGTTCTTTCTGCATACCATAGGTCATGAGGTCGGCAAACTCGCATAGCATACACTTTTACTCACTAAGCCACCTCACCCGCTCATACTTTGTGGTCACTGACTCTGCCTGGCTTCTGAAGTTCATATAACATGGCCAATGGCAGTTATTTCCAGACAAAAACTGATCCCTAGATGATGATGGTGGTTCTACTGGAAGTGACCCCTTACTGATCATCACATTGTTGTGAATGTTGTGATTGCTACAGTTAACCCCACAACATCTCTCTGGAGTTAGGACTCCTACACCCATTTTACAGGCAAAGAGACTAAGACTAGAGACATCGTTAACTTGTTCAATTTGACAGAAGAAGTAGCAGCATAAGGGCTTGACCTTTGATGCTCTGATTCCCAAGTCTGTCTTATTTCCAGCTTGCTGATGGCTATGCTAGAACACATCTGAGGATAGGATCTGGCATTAAAGACCTGCCATGGTCAATCTCCACAGATGCTAGAGGGGGCTCTGACTCACAGCCCAGTGACGGGAATTCTCTACTATCCAGCCTCAATCTGTGAACACGTTTCAATGCTTAGCTATGTCTGACTCAAAGAGTCTTAAAGTCAGTTGGAATATTTGTTTCCAGCTCTTGATCTTGGTAAATCCTGAGTCTGAGTCCTTGAGTGAGTTTTTTTGTTGCCCGTTTTTTTTTCTGCTTTAAATCCTACTCTGTCCACTTGGTTGAGCTACTAGGAGATCAGCTTCAAGGAGGGCTGTGAGCATTCTACAGTAATAACGTCTGGTTCAAGGTCACTGTGCTACCTAGACATTTCAGGTTGTCTGTCTTCCTTTGCTTGTTTATCTGGTCCACTTCACCGATCCTTCCTGTCTCACCTCTGCTGTTTCTTGTCCATCTGTCCTTTCACCAGGATGAAAGTTCTTCTCAACTCACCCATCACCCAACACTGGGACAAAGAGACCCACAAGGTCGTCATGGTCAGATCAGGGAAGGCCGTGCCAACAGCTTTCACACTATCTGTTGTGCTGGCCTTCTAGCTGCCCAGACTCTCAGGGGCAAGTAACTTTGTCCTCCAGGCCAGAGTCTGAAGTTTGAAATCTGGCCACATTTTTAAAAATTGAAAGAAATCTGGTGCAGTTTCCTGGCTGACTTTGTATTAGAAACCCACCCATCATGGCACATCACAGTCTTTGAAGGTGGAGGCACCAGCAACCTTCTCACCTCCAACAAGGCATGTCAAAATCTTCCATGAATGGAGGCAGGCACAGGAAACTCAGCAATGGGCTGGGAACAAATCCAGAATGTTCCACAGTTGCTTGTTCTCACTCTTGTGTAAAAATGCTAGGGTCACCCCCTGGAGGAAGGGAGGTCTGGGTAAACCCCATCAAAGAGTCACTACATTTCCCAGGGTCCTTGAGTCACTTACCTCAACTTCCTTCTCAGTGAGTGGAGGGGCGCTGTGAAGAAGAAAAAATGCACAAGTGAACCTTATCCAACCTATTCAATGAAGCAGAAGGGGACTTTGAATGACCAGCAAGCCACACACTCCAGAAGAGGAGTGAGCAGAGCTTATGAAAGGAAGAGGATGCAGACTGCTCTTCGTCTCCGGTCATCTGTGAGACCCTGACCTTCACAGAGGTGGTATGGAAAACATTAGATGTTGGGGTCAGGACAACCACTATGAAGCCTCTACATCCCAGCTTGCTCATATGTAAAATTAGAATAACAACCTCTATGTTTGCACATACACACATATGATCATGTTTGTAGCATGTGTGTGTAAATGCAGTGCAGTCTTTCACATACACCAGTTCTATATTCTTGGAACCAACCAACTATATATTTAAAACTTTGAAAAAAATACAGAATTTATTCAGACTTCTTTTGGCCATATTCTTTAAGCACACAGAAAAGCATCTATTTATATAGAACTTATACTGTACTGGATATTATAAATTATGTAGAGATCATTTAAAGTATGGGAGGGTTGTATAGACTATATGTAAGTACTGTGCCATTTTATATAAGGTCTTGGGCATTTGGAGTTTGGTTTCTGTGTTGTGCGTGTCTGTGTGGAACCAAGGCCCACTTCAGATCAGCCATATATGACATCTTGGCTATTACTACTGTTGACCCGCAGGCTGTGAGGAATCAGCACACACACATGCATTTGTCACTGACCAACTATGTGTCTGAGGTGAACTGTAGCTTTTGATGGATTTCTACCTCTGCAAAGACTGCTCCTTCCTTCCTACACTCTGAGGAGTGTGACAAACATCTATATGGTTCAGAAATACAAAACAAGAAAAGGGTTGGAAGAGCTCATTGCAGCAAGACCTCCAAAGCTTGGGATCGGGGTGTGAATGAGTACCAGCTGCCATAGAGGCAGCCCGAGAGGTTCCTGCACAGTTTCCACAGCCTGCCCCAGTCAGCGGATTCCTTATCTGCACACCCACTCCATGTGGCTTCCAGTGTAATGCTTAGCAACTAAAGCTGGCCTCATTGGAAGCCCAGATAGCGTAAATACCACACAGACGCTTTCCTGTGCTGGCGGGGAGGCCAGGAGGGGTCCAACTCGCCTCAGAGGACTTGGCGAGCAAGCAGGCCATCAATAAACTTCTCAGGAAACACAGCTTTCCTCCCTCGGATGGGTACGGAGGGACCCCGAGAGCAAGGCTAGGGGCCAGCCCTCTTTGCAAAGGGTTGGCTCTCACCTTTGACAAGGGACATCGAGAGCCTTCCTGTCAGGATGAGACAGCAAGACCCTGCAGCCATCAAGCTGCCAGGAAACAGAGCATGGGGACAAACAACAGCAAAGATGTCTGATGTTTTCAGTGTTTGTCACAGCCCCACCCCACAGGCCCTGTCCTCCGAGGGTCAACACACTCTCTTGCTGTTATGTAGAGCAGGCATAAACTGGGGGTTTACCAAAGAGCTCAGTGTGCTTCTGACAGCTGGGTTTACCTGGGTATTCCATGAAATTTACATCTTTCCATAATTAATTCAGCAAGCTTGTTTTTCTATTTTGGTGACACATTCTGCCTTGGGCTACAGAACACATCAATATATATATGATAAGGAATAGGATGGTGTGATGTAGGTCAAGTGGTCCCACGGCCCAGCCGGTTCTGAAGGCAGAGCTCGAGACTTTGCACAGGCAGTGAGGAGATGAACCAATGGAGTGATGGAGTGTCTTCTCAGGTAGCCCTGTGTACCCTCCTTGATATGCCTGTTACAAGCCTTTGCCCATTTTGGGAAACTCTTTATCTAAATTTAATTGGATTACAGGAATTCTTGATAGAGTCTATAAACATGTACTTTACCAGGTAAAAATTTTCCCATTCTGTGTGTTGCTTTTTACCTTCTAGACAGCATCAACAGCACAGGCTTTTTTTTTTTTTGGATTATTATGATGGTGACGTGCTGTTCACTATTCTTTTTAAATCTTCTGCTTGTGCTTTCCCTGTCTTATCTAAAGTCATGGGCTAGCCTGAGCTCAGAGCTCATGAGCCTTGCCTCTTGCAGTTTCTTCTAAGCATTCTACAGTATTATCCTTAACATTTAGATCTGTGGTCCATTTTGAGCTGGGCGTTTGTATATTATGGTAGCTTCACTCTTTGGTATGTGATTTGCCAGTTGTCTCACTGCAATTTCTTAAAACTGCTCCTTTTTTTTTAAGTTATTCACCAAGTCTCTGCATGGGTGCCCTCTTCTTGGGTCCTGGATTCTCTACTATCCTATCATAAAGGTCTTACTTGGCTCTTCCCAGTGCTTTGCTCTTGTGCCATTCTTTCTATTGTCCCATGTCATGGTCTTCCTAGCAACTTCCTTATCTCAAATCCCTATGCTGTACTTTCCAATCCAGTTCTCAAGGATGTGTCCCATGCTGACACTGTCTCAAGGCCCTGCCCACAGATGGTCTCACTTAGCGCACCCTGCTAGTGACAGAACACTACGATTCCTGCAAGGGCAATGAAGCTAAGACTCATGAAGACATCTGCGGCTTTCTACTTAGTTCTCTGTGTGATTTTGAATGTTGTTCATCTCTCCATATACAGTACGTCCCACAGGTAAATGGTTTATCTCGATTGAACCATATGTTCTCTGCCCCAAAGCCACCACTCACAGCTCTGGTGACCCTTATGTCCTCAAAGGTTCTTGCCTGTGAATTCCATATACTCTTGGAGTTGGAAATGCCAACCTGGCCCATGGTCGTACTTGGTGTTTGATTGTATCAGCCCTGCCTGGGCCACTGGACTGGATCCCTTCTGGGATAAGAACCAAGACTGATACTCCTTTGTGTTCCACCCAGGCTCTAATATGGGTGCCCCCGAAAGGTCTTCAAAAGCTGAGGTTGTGGTTTTACCTTCCGGTGAGCGTCTTGTGAACCCTCAGCTTGCGCAGCAGTATGTCAGAAATGCTGGGCATCACATCCAGACCACTCTTCGACTCTTCTTCCTCAGTTGCTGGGGTGAGTTCAGAAGAGACCCCTGGGAATAAAAGTGCTTCCTTTAGGATGTCTGTTTGAAATCAAACTAGTACTACTGGCAGCTAGCTTCAGGGCCCAGGAAGACTGTCAACTGCCATGTAAACACTTTTCTACCTGCTAGAGCCCTTATAATTGTCTTCTATCTTATGTTACCCTCACAGTGACCTGAAGAGCTGCTTCTCAATCATCCCTTTCTTTTATTTTATTGAGCTCTATGTTTTTTTTTCTTTTTTCTTTTTTTTATTGTTAAAAGAAAAATTTACACTCCTTGTCCCAGGCCCTCCCACTACACCACTACCCCACCGCCCTCCCCCTGCTTCCTTGAGAGGGGGCAGGATACCCTGCCCTATGGGAAGCCCAAGGCCCTCCCCACTCCATCCCGGCCTAAGAAGGTGTGCATCCATATAGAATAGGTTCCCAAAAAGCCAATACATGCAGAATAGATAGGTCCCAGTGCCATTATCATTGGCTTCTCAGTCAATCCCCCATTGGCAGCCACATTCAGAGAGTCCTGTTAGATCATATGCTCCTTCAGTACTGGTCCAGCTGGATTTGATGAGCTCCCAAATAGATCAGGCACACTGTCTCAGTTGATGGACCAGTCCCTTGCAGTCCTGACTTCCTTGCTCATCTTCTCCCTTCTTCTGCTCTTCGACTGGACCTTGGGAGCTCAAGCTCTACATTTTTCTCTGTTCCCCTCCTTCAACCCTTTCCCATGGTCCCCATGCTCCCGATTTACTCAGGACATCTTGTCTTTTTCTACTTCCTATATAGATTAGATCCATGTATGTCTCTCTTAGGGTCCTCATTGTTGTCTAGGTTCTCTGGGATTGTGATTTGTAAACTGGTTTTCTTTGCTTTATGTTTTAAAATCACTTAGAGAGTGAGTATATATGATATTTGTCTTTCTGTGTCTGGGTTATCTCACTCAATATAATATTTTCTAGCTCCATCCATTTGCCTGCAAATTTCAAGATGTCATTATTTTTTTTTCTTCTGTATAATACTCCATTGTGTAAATGTACCACATTTTCTGTATCCATTCTTCAATTAAGGGGCATTTAGGTTGTTTCCAGATTCTGGCTATGACAAACAATGCTGTTATGAACATAGTTGAGCATGTGTCCTAGTGGCAGTCAATCATCCCTTCTTACAGATGGATAAATATCAGGCTAAATACAGTTGTAAACTTGTTGGAGGTTACAGGCATAGTAAGCAGTACAGCCTGACTGCAAACCAACATCTATCAATCCCCAGTTGCTTCTTCCCATAACTCTCCACTGTGTCAAGTAGGATTGTATGTCAGTGTTTAGTGTTGGTTTCTGGCAATTGGACCCTGGTTGGCTCTTTGGTTATGGTGTTTGGGGAAAACCTCTCTATTTGGCAGGCTCTTCAGGGGATATCTTGACTGATACTTTTTCCCGAATAATTTCAAAAGCACTATCATCTAGCTCCTACCTAGAAATCAACATCTGGTTTGCCACTAGATAGTAACCGAAGCAGGTATTTTCCAGGATAAGGCTAAGGTCATCAGCCCTGTCACAGATCTCAAAAATACGGATGCCTGCTAGTCAACAGAGTCAACAAACAGCCTTTGCTGCCTCCTGAAATGATGCAGGATCATATCCGGGAAACAGAGAAAGCAAACCATAAATCTCTCTTCTGCTTGAACAGCTCTTGTACCTCAGCAAACCAGCCCTTTCCTGGATCTGTCCCCTACTTCCCCGTTGCTCTCTAGGGAATCCCATAGTGCATGGTCTCCAGACACCATCCCTTTTCTATACATCTGCTGTGCTGCTGTCTGAGAGGCCCAGATGTTCTCTAACAAGGTTAACGCAGGACAATGGCCAACACCCGTGGCATTAACCTTCACATCCATGCAAGATAGACTGGCTGCGATTTATTGTGTACCACAGCACATTCAGAGCGAAGTCAGAGCCGCAGGTCTCTTTCATCTGCGCTGGTTCAGGACCCCTATCCTGTACAGTGAGTGTTCTGGGTTTACAGGCAGCAATCTACTCCTGTGTTTTCCCGTCTTCCAGGGCCTCTGGCCTAGCAGTGTTCCAAACTTGCTTGTCCATTTTTCAATTGAATTGTAGGTCAGGCTAGAGATCAGGACTGAAGGCAGAGTTGTAGCAATCATCTAAATGGAGTTAAGGCTGAGATTCCTATCACCAAGGGAGACCAAGCAGGGAGGGGAGGAGCACACTTAGGTTCCCATTAAATAAGTTTTAAACAGTTCGATCCTTTCAATAACAAAATGGTATTCTAGGATCCCTATTATTTCAGTTATTCAAATGAAGGCTACAGGGCCATCTGTCAGGGACAGAACAGCCAGCAGTGCATTCTGGGTAAAACATAACTAGATGTTCCTGTAGCTCTCAGTCAATGCTTGGTTTTTCTCCTGGCATTTATTGCTCATTGACAGTTCCACATTTCAGATGGCAAAGCTGCCACCTGTGGTCTTATGTATTCACGCACTTCCACCATGCTCAGCAGAGAACCAGGCAGGCAGAGTGCACCTGAAAGTGTGGGTAACTGAAACATCAACTCTAATGTCATGTGAAGAACACACTCGAGGCACCCGTCTAAAGAACACTTTTAAGCTGAGGAGGAAGAAGAGGAAAGAAGATGTAACAGGGTAAAGAAACTAATTCAGGCTTCCAGCTCCTGTAAAATAGCAATCCCATAACTGAATACCAGAACTAAACACCGTCTTCCTGAATGTAACCAAATTAACATCCATACACACAAACAAAGAAAAAAAACCACCTTTACATGCAACAACATTCAAATACAGGAAAAGGCAGTGCTTAAAAAAAAAGTGGCTAGCCGGGCAGTGGTGGCGCACGCCTTTAATCCCAGCACTCGGGAGGCAGAGGCAGGCGGATCTCTGTGAGTTCGAGACCAGCCTGGTCTACAAGAGCTAGTTCCAGCGCAGGCTCCAAAGCCACAGAGAAACCCTGTCTCGAAAAACCAAAAAAAAAAAAAAAAGTGGCTAAAAACAAGAATTTCCTAGAAATGCCCTCACCTTTGACGCTCTTCTGATGGAGTGAGTGGCAGGAGACATGGAAAGCTCCTAGCGAAGCTACCTCATGCCTACAAGTCCTATTTCTAGAAAACAGCAAAGAGGCCAAAGCCCTGGGATTTTGTCTGTCTTTCCCTCCCTTTGCTGGGCAGAATAGTAAATGACTCCTGGGAAGGGTTGGGTCAAGTATAAACAATAGACACCTGCTTAAACTCTTGCTATAATTCTGTCCTAAATTGGGTTCCAAACCCCACCAATTCCCAGCTGTGGTAGCAGAAATATACCAATTTGGCACAATAAACTCAAGTTTTGAACTCTGACCAAAGAAGCAGAAAGCCAGTCCTACAAAAGCTGCCACTCACAACTTTGCCTGCGCTTCTTTTTCCTTCCCACTCGAGCAGCACAGACGCACACACGAGCACCCAGGAGGAAGACAGAGAGCCGAGCTGAGGCAGGAGGCAGGGAACGAAATCAACCTGCCACACAGATGAAGAGAAGAGGGGAAACCCAGGTAGAAGTGACCAGATCATAAAGAATTGAAATGAAAATGAATGACATGGCAACCAGACAAAAATACTAGGGTTAAAAGAGGAAGGAAAGACGGAAGGTAGAAAGGAAGGAAGAATGGAAACACACAGGAGCAGATGTCAGGATGGACACAGAGATGCAAGGAACACAGAAAAATGCGAAACTGCATGTCTGTGCAAAATACGTACTGTAAGTGCTTAACTCTAGGAGGAATTAGAATCCGAAAAAAAATCAAAATAGGAAACCAGAACAAGTCAAGAAGATCAAACAATTCCTATTTAAGGAAACAAAAAGACCAAGTGCAGAATGAATAAGAAATTGAAAATAGAACTAGTCAGTATATTGAAAAATGAGGGTTAAAAACAAGTCCAACTGCTCTCTTTGACAATATGGAGGCAGTACTTGGCAGCTCAAAAAAAAAAGAAAGAAAGAAAAAGAAAAATGAGGAAATATATATGCTTTTACTTGAATTAGTGAGGTAGTTAAGAGGGATTGACTTATCAAAAAGAATGTAAAGAGGAAAAGAAAGATGGAAGGAGGTAGGTCCCAAGTTGGGCCCTACTGACCATTTCATCTAACAAATAAGCTAATCAAAGACTAATGGGAAAAAATTGTCCTTAGTGGAGGGGAGATGAACTTGAAGATTGACTATACACATGATGCTTTTGTTTTTAAGGCATGTCTATAAAGAAATGCTACTGCTGTTATTCTTAACAGGAAAAAAAAAACACAGGGACCATGAGGGCTAAGGGACACTGGAAACCAGCTGGCCTTAGATGTCTTACAGCACTGAACACAGCGGGATGACAAGGGTGCACAGGAAGGAGTTAGCCAAGACTTTTATAACTATGCAGCCTATTGCTAAATAAGACAACATTGTCAAATGTGGTACAACTGGGGACACAGAACACCTCTGGTGCTTCTCAGGGAAACCACTAGATAATGAATAACAGCTAAGCAAGACACAAATCAAAATAAAATGCTTAGGAATGGTCAGCCACGAGGAAGGAACTAGTGGTAAGTGTGAAACCCTTTTATTCAAGTCCACAGCTGGACAGCTGAACCACTGTGAAGACTGGTTGTGGAGTAGAATGTAAATCTTATAACCTGGATGACATACAAAGAAGAATACAACATTTAGACAGGCAGAGACAGGAAAGCAGGAAGATACCACAGGCAAAGAAAATGCTTAATGAGATGTTCTGCCCTTTTTGCTTTTCCAGTGCTCCACTTTTGAGGTCTTTTTAATCTGGGAAAGACTGCCTCTCCCAGGCTAGCTAATTCCAGGGAATCCTCTCCTCTGAGCGTCTCTTTGAATCTAAACCAATCAGCCAATATGGAACTTATATTCCCAACCATCTGCTTTCTCCATCTCTCATACACCAAGTCAGTATTCATCCTTGCTACCTCACCATGCATCCAACACTCAGATACCTCTCTCTTTTCCAGAGCCTGCTAAAATTACTCGACAATCTGATCCTAAGCTTGCTCAGGGTACCGACTCTGCTTAGCCCACCCCTTACCATGAAAAGCCCAGTAAAGGAGCAAGATCACTTCCCGTCCACCTTCTACCTCCTGAACTGACCCTGGTCCTTTCCCTCTTGATCCTGGTGGTGCTGTTCCTCCTATGCTAGGGAATCCATGAGTATAAACTTCTCTCCTGACAAATATTTCTGGGTCTGCGTGTCTTGTCATATGTTACCCAAATTATGCTGGGTAAAGAATTTAGAACAGTTATCCAGGCCCAAAGCATTAATGCCAGAAAAATCCACCACAACTCTAAACCCTTAATGTATGTATTTCTTAATACACTGTCAAACTAATTTCTTTTCTTTGGAGGAAGTAATTACAGAGATTCAGCAAGTTGCACAAAAATTCGCTTCACTTTAACTCAAATTCAATTAAATTGTAATATTTTTATTTTGAAAGGTACCTCTAGTATACTCTCTCCCCTTCTTCCCTACCCCTTCTGTATTTGTGGAAAATGGCCTTTTGGTGCAACAAGGTAATTTTTCCTCTCTTCTATCTTCCAAGGCTAAAGCCACTGGTTAGAATAAATTTCTTTGCATCTGTCTTCTCAGGAAGGTATCTCCCCTGTGTGAGACATCAGACTGGCCCAGCCTCGGGGTTTGCAGAAGGACCATCCAGATATCCTGATTCAGACATCTGACCACCCCTTAGATAGCATCAAATGTTAAAGTTGTATTGTGATATATTATAATGACTCTGTCTACCCTTGGATTTCCTCGCATAGACAGTGAGGGTAAGTCCATTCAGTCATGAATTATTTCCCTAATTGTTGAATAATTACTATGTCCCAGGCAAGGAGGGCTTGGAGCTGAAGATAGATTCCTTACTGAGAAAAACCATCACACAGCTGTCTCTCTTATTGCTTAAGAGGATGGAGATTAATTAGAGGGGAATCCAAAATGGCAGCTCAGTAGGCAAAGAAGAAGAGAAGAAACCCCTCCATAAAGAGGGGAAAGTGTGTTCTCAGCTGAGAGATGGAGGACAGAGGAGCTGCAGAAGGAAAGGCCAATGTTGACAGCTCAAGAGAGGGCTCTAGACGATGCTCAGGAGGTGAGTGCACTAACCACAGCCTTGTAGGGCCCTCGAGGGTCCAGTGCTCATCCCGGGAGCAGAGTGAGGCCTCCAAAACAGAAGTGTGCTGCAGAGACTCTGGATGTGGTGTGGGCTGTCAAGGAGCTGAGAATGTGGCCTAAAGGTCCCATTAGGAGACAACTAAAACACTAGTGGCTGCTGGGACAAGGCCATCTCCTTGATGGTATGGTCTGAGCTCCCACTTTTGTATCATAACCCCAGAGAACAACCAAGGAGTGGCCCATAGCAGCCTCTTATATTTGTCTTGAAATAATGACCAAAGAGCAACACATTGTGTAAAATGTTTCCTGAGAAGGAAACAGGTTGAATAGTTGGGAAGGTTGGATTTATCAGGGAAAAGAATGCTCAAAAACTGAGAGTTAAGCTTCTGAAGACCCCAGAATGCTCGGATAAGGACCTATCCTGTCTCCCAAGAACGGCCAACAAGCTTCATTAGAGATTCAAGTCGAGCCTGGAAATATACAGGGTGGGAAGGGGCCTGTAGATGGCTGCAGCCCAACGCTGTCCTCTCCCACATGGTTGACAAGATAGAGTTCCATGGGCCAGCAACAGTCATCACAATGGATGTCAGGTTCTAACTGAACTAAAGACTAGGATCCACAGAACAGGACACCTGTGCAGTGAGGGCTATAGGAGCCATAATTATCCTACTGCAGAGGAAGACAAACTGAAGTGCCGGAAGAATAAGAAAGCTGCCCTAGGCCCAGCATCAGCAAACGAAGGAACCAAAACTTCTAGTCACCCGCACCCTAGGCCTGAGAGAATGCAGGAGGAGGTGTTCATTTATTGAATACCCACCGGGGGTTAATTTTGTTTTCTTTTTTAAAATGTTTTGTACACATGTACAAGTGTGTGTGTGCATGTCTCTCTCTCTCTCTCTCTCTCTCTCTGTGTGTGTGTGTGTGTGTGTGTGTGTGTGCATGATGGGGATAGGTACCCACACGTACACAGCAAGCAAGAACCAGGTGTTTACAGGAGTCAAATTCACTTACCTACTCATAAAACTCAGTGATTGACCATTAATAGTAGATAGAGAGATTTTGCTGCAGGCTGTGTATATCTAGATTAACATAATTTTGTGGGAAAGTTTGACTAGACAAACACAACTCACACACATGTGTGTGAACCTTTTAGTTTACCCATTTTACTTATAGGATGACTTTCTTTAGAAAATAAGCATTTCTATAATATGTAAGAGAATGTTCATTAACCATGGTTTATAGTAGAGAGAAATGACGGGGAATGAATATATATCAGTTTAATCTGTATTTAAGATTTAAAGCTGCATAGGCATTAAGTGGGAAACTGTCTAGGTATATGGTTAAGTTGACAAGATGCTGCGGCAGGTGCCTAGGCAGCCACTAAATCTGTCTAAATGTGGCACAAGAACGGCTACCAGGCTGGCAACCACACTTCCAGCTTCTTTTGCTGTCAGTGCAGCCACACCACTACAGAGCTGAAGCCGGAAGAGGGCGGTTCACTCCACGCCCTGCTCTGAAATCTCTCCCGCTTTCCCTTCTCCGGGGACTCCAGGGCCGCCCAAGAGCCCAGGGAAAAGAGCAGAAAAGCGGTCCTGGATGGCTGGGTGGAGCCAAGCCAGCCAGCACCTGAATGCCTTACTCTGGAATTATAACTGAAGAGAGAATGGTAATACAGTCTGGAGACCCTGGGCCCCAACAGTTTAAAATTTATTTTACTCAATCCAAGAAAAGTTGCAGATGCGTCAAAACAAACACAGATACAGACTTGGGTGGTGTCTATAAAAGAAAATATAACAAGTACCCATAAAAAGAAAGAAATGGAAAATTACTAAATAAATTGAATGGTATGTAATCTGTTCAACAAATATATTTGATAGACTTCAACACTAATTTTGAGACTTGGGAAAGAAATATATATAATTTTTTAAATTATATAATAATTTTAACTATATAATTATATATAAAATAAAAGGTTTAAATAATACCTGTGCTGGTTAGTTTTTCATCTCAACACAAACGAGCCATATCTAAGAAGAGGAAATCTCAACTGACAAATTGTCTTTTTATCAGACTTTCCTGTGGACATATCTAAGGGGCATTTTTTTGATTCATGGTAGATGTGGGAAGGTCTAGCCCACTGTGATCCTCACTGGTATAGGAAGGCAAGCTGAACAAGCCAGCAGCTTTTCTCCATGGTTCCTGCCTCTGCTCCTATTTGAGTTCCTGCTCGGACTTTCCTAAATGACGGCCGTGATTAAGACATAGAAGCTGAATAAACCCTTTCTGCCCCCAAGTTGTCCTGGTCCATGTTTTATCACAGTGACAGAGAGACCTAGACAATATCATGCTTTATAATTATTACATATACTTTATATCAAATCATAGAAATATAGTTTTAAATAGTACATTTATTTAATAAGAAACATGACTCTTGAGAGAGAAGAAAAGCACATTAAAATTCACTCAAAAACAGAAACAAGACAAAATGATCTCATTATCACTGTTATCAAGCTGTAGAGTGTTACCAAGTTAATAAAGAACACAGAGGTGCAGAGATGCACTTCGCCTCACATGCACAGGAGGACAACTAAGACATGATGAACCAGAGAAAATAAAAGTAACCGGAGGTTGAGCTGTTGATTCAAAAGGGAAATCTGTTCTGCAAAGTGGTCGTATCTGAATTCTGATCTTGCTTCTGCAGTTTAGAGACACACCACCATGAGCCTCACCTCTGTGTGTGTCCCTTGATTACAGTAAGGCTACTTCTCATGGTTATTGTGAGCGCTGAGTCTAACAGGGTTGGATACTCAGCATAGCATCTGGCACACAGTAATCACTCTAGTCTCCGGAGTTAGCGCTCTACCATTCAGTAGCAATATTTATTGTGCAGGAAGGATGCATCACCAAGCCACATTCATCTACACCACTAGTGCTCAATCAGAAAATCCAGTGACCTAAGACTCTTGGTGACCAACAAAAAAGAGAAACAAAATAACGCAGAAGGAAGCAGGAGCCATATGCACAGAACATTCGACACTCTGGAAGAGATGAAAGAAATATTTAAATAGATCCAATTGAGAACTGAATGTTAGTAAACTAACGGTTTATAAATAGTAAAGCAAATAAAACTTGGACAGTCCTTCTGAGTCCAACATGGAAGGTGCACAAGATGGTGATTCCAAATGTGGAGGAGTCATGTAGATGTTGGCAACGTAAAACCCCATTCACTTCCAGTGCATAAGATTCCTGTCTCCTAGCTCCTAGCTCATTCTGTGATCTTTGATTTGATTCCATCTAGAATAGTAAGAAATACACTGCAGAAGAAAATGGAGGACTAATCCCACTACACAATAGAGCATAGTCTCATTAAAGCCATGATTAAAATGTTCCATCTGC
>JAQHUG010000263.1:49010-88200 GCA_028555095.1 Dicrostonyx torquatus | reverse complement strand
TTTATTTAAAATACAAGTGACAGGATACAGGCCACTGTCCCACAGCAAAGATTTCCATTGTTATGGATCTTGGTTTACTGACACAAATTTAAGATATATATATATATATATATATATATATATATATATATATATATATATATATATTCTTGAATTTATGTTATCCTATTTACCCAATAAACAGAAACATTAATAATAAAAAATGAATATAACATATGACTGTTTAAGTCACAAAGAAATACAAACACTATTAAAGTGCTTTTGGAGTAATGAACTCTTAAGTCTTAAAATACCTACATCTTAAAATGAAGCTCAGAGGGCATTCAAGACCACTGGTCTAATAATATTGGTCTAAATAATGAGTTTGAGGCTACATAGTGAGAACTAATGTCAAAAAACCAAAATACAACAGCAGCAAAAAGATGAAGTAGGTGGCATTAGCAAAATAAACACAAGTAAATGAAACTATATTGGTGTAGGAGGTCCATTGTCTATGTGGCAGTTTCATTTAATAAAGAAACTGCCTTGGCCTTTTGATAGGGCAGAAACTTAGGTAGGTGGGAAAGACAGAACTGAATGCTGGGAAGAAGGGCAGAGAGGGATATGCCATGAATCTCCTGCCTGAGACAGACATAGGTTAGAATCTTGCTGGTAAGCCACAGTCATGTGGTGATACACAGATTTAGTAGAAATGGGTTAATCAAGATGTGAGAGTTAGCCAATAAGAGACTAGAACTAATGGGCCAGGCAGTGTTTAAATAAATACAGTTTCTGTGTGATTATTTTGGGTGCAAGCTAGCGGGGCAGCCAGGACCAAAAGCAGACCCGCTAGCTCCTGTTACATTATATAAATATGTAAAGCAGGCATGTGCAGCCACACATATCACATATGCACATATACACATATAATAAGATAAAAGTTTTTAAATATTGAAGGTTGGAAAGATGGCTCAGGAAATATATAGAAATGATGGAAAAGGTAGATTATTGAATCTATTTTAATCCAAAAAAACTGTTAATCTCAAAATATATAGGTATGAATTTTGGTTTACTGACACAATTTTGCTATATTTTATATATACATATTCTACTCTTGGTTAAGGTAGTATGTTTATGCAGGGCACTTAAAATTAATGTATAGTTAAAAAACATAAATTAATAGTCTTCTCTAATAGTTAAACTTATAGTCATGTTAGTTAGGTTTTCTGGATATACAGAGATATCTTTCAGATGAATAGGTAATCTTTAAACACTTCAAATACCTACAGAATATGGCCATTTAAAATGTTTTAATAACTTAGAATTCTTTGGATGTGAGACATCCATTCCTGGCAGCACCAATTACTTCAAGAGGATGGTAGACATCAAAGAAGCTCCTTATGGACTTTGCTCTCAATGTGGCAAGACTAGCCATTTGGGCAAGAAACTGCTCTTGCCCGGACTGCTTGACAATGTGCCGTATACGGTGAACATGAGGACCCACAGGAAAATGACTGCTGAACTTGCCAAAACAAGGTGAGTCAGTCTTTCAGAGTTCCTGCTTCATGAAAGAGTCTGCCAGACATTCTGCAGGACACAGAGAAAAATGACTGACAAACTGCCAATAAAGGCAGGAGAGTTTCAAATTTTCTGCTTCACTGAAGTCTGTCAGACACTCTAGGCCTATTGGCTGAAGATGGATGCCCCAATGTTACAGAAGAACTTTGGGTGACTGTCCAGGCAGCAAGATGTTTCTGTCATTTATAGTGTTTTAGAAATTGCTTACAATGCACTTCCTGTTTACTTAGGTAAAACTCCTTCTGGAGTCTTTGATGAAGTTGAAGACTAGGTAGTTATAATTATAGCTTTCCTTAGTTATGATAAAAAGATAAATTAGATACAAAACTTTAGACTCACAAAGATAGGATAGAGTATTTTCTCTTTGCCAAATACAAATAGACTAAATATTATAACTATAATTCTTGCTTGATATCTGTGTTGTTATATGTAATTTTACAATGCTAAGTTAAAACCTTCCTTTTTAATTAGACAGAAAAGGGGAGGTGACATGGGATACCCTACTGTATTCTGTGAATGTTTTATTACCTTTGGTTAATAAAGAAGCTAATTTGGCCAATAGCCAGGCAGAATAGAGCCAGATGGGAAATCTAAGTAGAGCCACAGGGAGAAAGAAGGTGGAGTCTAGGAGATGCCAGGAGCTGCCTGAGAAGCAAGATGTGCAGTAACAAGCCATGAGCCTCATGGTAAAATATAGAATAATAGAAATGGGTTAATTTAAGTTGTAAGAGCTAGTTAATAATAAGCCTGAGCTAATGAGCCAAACAGTTTGTAATTAATATGAAGCCTCAGAGTGGTTATTCAGTAACTGTAGGTCAGGAGAGAAATGCCCAACAGTTAAAGAGTAATAGCTGCTTTTGGAGAGGATCTGGGTTCAATTCCCAATACCCACAATGCTGCCTCCAACTGTCTGTTACTCTAGTTCCAGGAGATCCAATGCCTTCTGGTTTCTGTGCGCCCTCTACAAATGTGGTGCATAGGTATACATGCAGGCAAAATCCCCATATTGTAAAATAAGATAAAATAATTTTAAGCATTAATAGAAAACATTCAGACAAAGCAGCATTCACATGTTATGCACAGATGTCACATAACAGCCAAAAACATAATCTAGGCCCCAAATGGATAGATATAATGCAAAGAAGCTGCTACCAGAAAGAAAAATTTAACTTTGAGCATGCTAGAACATCAACTGAAATAAAACAAAAGTGTTATTTTACAGCAATAATAATAATGACATTATAACTGTCATCCTTTACACTTTTTGTTTTGAAATATGGAGTCACTCTGTAGCCCAGACTGACTTCAACTTGGAGTCCTCCTGCCCCAGCCTCCTGCCTGCTAGGATTACAGGCGTGTGCCCTCATGCCTCATGTTCTACCTGGCTTCTCGGGTCCTGTGATGAAACACTGACCCAAGCAACAAGGGAGGAAAGGGTTTATTTGGCTTACAGGTTGCAGTCCATCATCAACAAGGGGAGCCAGGGCAGAGGCTCAAGGTAGGAACCTGGAGGAACACTGCTTACTGGCTTGCATTTCAATTGACTCCAGATCCAGTCAAGCTGACAGCCAAGATCAGCCACCATACCTGGCTATAGTTGTCATTATTATTAATCACCTGTTTCTTACTCTACTTTATTCTGGCCAGAAGGACCAAATCAAAACAAAATTCAGAAACTGTCATGCTTAGAAGAAACATACACAAACATTTGGAACATTTGATAATAGTGTGATAATAGTGTGTATTTCTACACACTGACCCAGAGACTCTTAAGTTTATCCCAAGGGAATTCCTTAAAAGAAAAAAGAAATAAAATAAAACAAAGCAACCCCACAAGCACAAAGACAAAACTGTTTATAACAGATGGAGAACTATAAACATAAGAAATATTTTACAATAGAGATAGTCACACAGAAGGAAATATGAACCATTCAGCAGTAAATAGAAATCTAAATACATCTAATTAGTTATAGAAACTTCAGTGAAACAAGTCTTCAAAAGGAAGTTATATCTTTATCATCAAACTGACTTCGGAAAAATGATAAACACAAGAAAGAATAATAAAGCTGTGATGAGCCATGTATAAAAGCTGATTAAAGGAGTTCTTTATTTTATGTGTGTGAGTGGTTTGCATCTATTTGGACCATATATGTGCCTGGTGTTGGAGGAGGCTAGAAGAGGGTGTTGGTGTCCTGGAACTAAAGTTACAGACAGTTAGGAGCTGTCATGTGGGTGCTGGGAAGTAAACCCATGTCCTCTGCAGGAACAGCAAGTACTCTTAACTGCTAAATCATCTCTCCAGCCTCATTGATAGAAAATCTTAAGAGGTTTTTCTAGTGTTTTAATAAAAAAATTAAAAGTGAAGAAATACATATTTAGAAGGATACCTCTAAATATGGTTAATGTTTTGTGTGTATGTGTATTTATAAATGCATATGGTTTATACCTATGTATATGTACAGAGGGCAGAGGAAGATTCTGAGTGCTCTTGCTCTGTCGTTCTTTGCCTTACACCTTGTGGTTTCTGGAGGTGAGATAGCAGTCGACAAATCACATTAGTCCTCCTGTCTCAATCCCTTACGGCTCTGACGTTACAGGCATTCATGCTCTGTGACTACAACTGGCTTTTTATGTTGGTGCTGGGAACCCGAACTCAGATCCTCATGCTTGTAGGGCAAGCACTCTTACCCCTGAGCCATCTCCCTAGTTCCAAGATGGTCTGTTTGTTTGTTTGTTTGTTTGTCTGTTTTGGCTTTTTAAGACAGTGTCTCACTACACAGCCCTGGCTATCCTGGAACTCACTGTAGAGCAGGTTGTCCTTGAACTCAAGAGATCTTCCTGCCTCTGCCTCCTGAGTGCTGGGATCAAAGGCGTGCACCACACCTGGCTCAAGATGGTTACTTAATTTTTTAAAAAATAATTCAGTCCTTTAAAACTATTTTCCTGGAGATTTTACTGCTGGCAGCCTGGTTAATGTTGAGTAGGTGTTAGTTGTTGTATTTCGGCCCAGAACTTTTCATTGCCAGTGATACCCAGAATAAGGTCATGTGGCAATCTATCAGATGACTGACACCAGCTATGGACAATGTGAGGGGAAGTGTGCCTTTCCAAAGGTGCTCCATGAAGCCTGGGCCCACCAGTGCTCACAGGAGAAAGGCAGAAGTTTCCAGAAAGTGGTCCAGGAGTCACTTTCCTGCTCCCCATAAGCTGGCCTCCTCTGGCCTCCTCTGTCTAAAATGAAATGAAGCTAAAACATGTTTCAGAAGTGTTCTGTGATGGCAAAACCATGTGACAAGGTCAGTAGCTCTTTGGGCCTCAGCTTCTCTAACAGTAAGAAGAAAGCAAAAATTCCTCCTCTTAGTTTCCTGGGAGAAGATTAAATCTGAGTCTCAAATGACTTTGAGTCTGCAAAATGCTAGAGAAAATTCACAGGAATGGCATTAAAAGAAGTAGGGCAAACAGTGTATGGCTTCATTTATGTGAGGGACCTAGAGAAGGCACAAGGCACAGAAACGGGAAGTGGAATGGTGGTAGCAATGGGCTGGGGGAGGGGGCATGGGCAGCCGGTGTCTCGTGGGTGTGGAATTACAACTGAGGAAAATGAAAAGGTTCCGTGGATGGACAGTGATGACGGCAGCACAATATACCATGACTGGACTTAAAGCCACTGAACCACAGGCTGAAAATTATTAAAATGGAAAAGCTAATTCTATATATACATTATACATAACATTCTATACATCACCACTTAACAAATACCAACAGAAGCAAAGATGAGCTATAGACATCAATACCAAATAAGCAAGGAAAGGAGGCATCTGAGAGCAGGCGGACTTGCCCACTGCTTTACCACAGCTACAAGGACTCAGAGGGGAGGGGGACGGCAACAGAGCACATACAAAGCACACAGAGACAAGGCGGTGAGTGTCTGTGGGGAAGAGGGAAGGTCAGAGAGCCTGCCCTTCTAGAAGCATCCCTCCAAACACCTTCATTCCTTTGACTATCATGAAGCACTCTGATTAAGGTTGCTTTTATGCAGCTACCTCAGAAATTCCTCTGTGAACTCTTACAACCTCATCCATGTGTTCCTTTATATTCCAGGCCTGTTAGTGCCAGGTGCCATTGTGAGCATGGAGCCTACAATATTTGTGCAGACACACATGTGTACACACAGATGTAGCCCCAGACAGAAATACTGGCTCTTGGGGCCCCTCCTTTAGGGATCTTGACATGTACCAGGTGCTGCTCTAGGCACATTGTAAATACATTTTGGTTCATGAGCTCTTCTTGATAATGTTTGAAGCAACTATGACAGCCCCATGTTACAAGGTGGTGGTGGGGGTGAGGGCTGGGATTGAGTCCAGTGAGGCCAGGCGGCTTGTTCAGCCAGTGGCAGAGCCAGGATGAACAGCTGTGGCTCATACTGGGGCATTCGAAGAACAGGGAGGAAGGAAGAACAGGGAGGGTCCGGCCTCTTGTCTCATTTTCAGAGAAGTGTGGTATAGTGTGTGGGGCAGTGGAGAGTGAAGCCTTGGAGGAAGGGATGTGTGGTCACCCATGGGGTAGGGCTGGGTTAGGACTTGGTGGTGACAGCAGATTAGAAAGAGGGAGCTCTGGTGTCTTGAAAAGAGGAACCGAACTATTTGGGTGGCTTCCTGGGTGCGAGGGGGAAAGGCAATGTCAAAAGTTCAGACCTGGGGCACTTTCCAGACCCACTGTCACTAGCAGGCCTGGGGGTGGTAGTGGCAGGAAGGAGACAGACTTGGGCATGCTCTGCCTCAGTGGGCTAGTCAATCGGCTTCCCTCACCCATTCACAAATACTGATGGAAAATCTACTTTCAACTTAGAATGCTCTCCACTCAGTGAGCTAACGAGCCCAGCAGGCAGGGAGGGCAGGCAGGGAGGGAGGGTGAGCAGGCCCCAGTAACCTACCTTTGTCCTGCTCCACAGCCTCACTCAGTTCGGGAAGCTTGAACCCCACCAGGTTCTGGTTTCTCATCATGATATGTTCCTTGGTGAGAAGAGGAAGAAACACAATTCAGATGATGCCACCAGGCTAGACAGACACTTTCCTTTGTCCCCTAGTGGTTCTGTACCCACTCAGCGTCATATGGGCTTCCAAGGACAGTGACCAGAGTGGGTGAATTGGCATGACAAGGTATGGTGAGGCCAGAGGGTCACAAGGTCCTCTCCCTGTCCATAAAAGGGCCTGAAATGCCACCATTGGGTTAAGAACTTCCTCCAACATGACTTGCTTATTAAAGGAGTTCTGGGCCTCAGGGAAATGAGCTGCCCAGCCTGACTGTGGGGGAGGTGTGTAGGGACTGTGTAGTCCTTAGGGACTAAGGACTTTGGGGACAGTAAGGTCCTGGGTATGCACGCAACGGCTTCTGGGAGTAAGTCTTGAAGAACTCATAGCTGGCAGCAGCTTCCTGCCCTGCTCTTCTGTGTAAGTGACACTCCTTCCTCAATGACCTTTGTGGCCTGAGAGTCCTTGCCTGGGGAACTGAGCAGGCAGACCTAGGTTGAGGGTGGACCCAGTAGGCCATCCTCGCTCCAAGCCAATTCCTGTCAGTCTAGGGCCCTCTAGTGGGATGCCTGAGTTCTCTCCTGGTCCCTGGTGCTATCCAAGGGTTTTCAGCCTTCCAGGTGACAGAAGCCACTTGAGTGACTGGCCTCTGAGTAAAAAGAGGAAAGAAAAATGCCAACAGAGAATGCCCAGGCTCCAAACAGAACCGAGGCCATCCCCGTGCTGATGTACTCAGCAAGCTAGAGGTCCAGAGCCCATCAGCCATCTTCACTCTGGACAGCGTGAAGTATGTGTGCTCAGCTGCCAGACCAGCAGTGGCATGAACTTCCAGGCTCTCTGCAACTTCCTTTGCTGAGTGAGCGTGCCCTAAACGGGTGTGGGGAGTTCTGGGGTAGTGGCTTACTCTCCCAGCATTTGAAATCCATGAAGGTGAATCTCGAGGTGTCTGCCCCTTCATTTCCACTTGCCTTCACGGATGTGGGATGTGACCCTCTGTGGGTGGCTCTGCCTGGCCTTGTTCTAAGCTACAGGTACCCTGAGCTCTGGATTAGAGGATGGGGGTTCTATGTGAATTGTTAATCTTCCTAAGTCTCTACCCCAAAACATCATAGATAATCATGATTTCCTATCTATCATATATATACATATATATCATATATATATACATATATATTCTATATCTATCTTTGACTTGCTTCAAAGTCACTATGTATGTGAACATAACATTGAATTTCTGATCCTCCTGCCTCTGCCTCTTTGGTTCTGGGATAACAGGCCTGAGCTACCTGTTTTATGTGATCCTGAGAAGCCAGGGCTTTGTACTTGCTGGTGTGCACACCCTCTACCAACTGAGCCACTTCTTCAGCCTCACAGTAGCCCTCTGAACAGCACAGTGGCCTGTTAGGCTGTGTCCTTGCTAGCGTAGATATTCTCATCTGTGCTGGAGTGCTGCAGACCCTCGCTTCCTTCCTCACCCTCACTCCCTCAGTAGAAGAGCCAGGGGACTTTATCCTATTCCAGGCCCTAATCTATAGGATGCCGTCCCTGACCTGGATTGAGGTCAATCTCTCAGAGGATTGGCCTCCTGAGAGAGAAGGGACTGGATCAGGACTTGTTTATTCACTTAACCCTTCCCTTTTACAATCTCCCCTCTGCCACTCCATCACCACTCATTGTGCAGTAGAGCAGTCCCCTGACTGACCACTGTCCCTAGTCTGATGACCAATGGAAGTTGAGGACACCATGGACACTGGAAGAAATTCACCATGAGGATCAGTCCCATGTTGACACTGTCATGGTGGTTCCTGGGTCTAAGGCCCTTGGTTAATAGGTACCAAGAAGGCAGGCTGAATACCATTACAAAAAGAAAAGAAAACTTCCTTATCCTGGCCTTGCCCAATTCTCGGCATGACCAGATACTTCATCAAAGGCTCTTGTCATCAATTCTAGTTAGAGGAGGAAGACAACTCAGGAAAAGGAGTCCATATGACCAACTTCCCCTGAAGTGTGGCTAAGTGTGACCACTATGACTTAGGCTGACTTCTTTCTATTAACAGGAGCAAAAGGCACCCGAAGCTGCTGCTATGGAGATGTAACACTGATGGCACCCGCTTCTCAGGGTCAAGAAGTCTGGGACTCCTTGAAGTCAAAGCTGCCCTGTCCCAGAGTTCAGCATGAGTGGGAAGTCTGTAGCTCATGGGGGACCTGGCATGGCCACACTGTGCAGCGGGGCAGGAACCCACCTCCCGCAGCTTGGTCAGTTTCTGCATGCGCACGGGCTGTACTTGTATCTGGAAGTCTTTGAGCCCAGGTGGCTTGGCTAGCTTGGCTTTGCCTGGAAACCGCTTCTCTTCCTCTGCCAGAGGCAGCTTGGCAAGTACCTTCTGCAACAGGGGACCAGGTTCTTCAGGGCTGCTGTCCCAAGAGACTCCCCGTATCAAGGGGGGACGGGACACAGGGGGCCGCAGCTCAGCTTTGGGACCAGCCTTAAGCCCCACAGGCTCTCCAGCAGAGCCTTGTCCCTGCGGATGTGGGGAAACAGTTCCTCCTGAGCCTTGGACTGCACCTCTGAGCAGAGGACTGCCTTCCCTGGCTGTCTTCTGGAGCTGCCTCCCGAGTTCCATCTCAGCAGGGCCAGATTGGGGGCTGTTCAGGGCCATTTTCCCGCTGATGCTTGCTCCTGAAGCCTGAGCCATGGGCGTGGCCTCCGGATGCTGAAGGGGATCAAAGTTTTCCTTTTGTTCTACTCTAAGTTCTTTGGATTTCTCCAGTGTGGGAGAGCGAGGAGCCAGTCTGCCTTGAGACACTTTCCTCTGATCATTCTGCTTCCTGTCAGCTAGCCCTTTGGAGACAATCTGAAAGAGACAAGGCAGAGTTGGAACCCTGGGGACAAGCTGAAGAGGACCCTGGGGGCAGGCTGAGGAGGACCTGGGGGCAGGCTGAGGAGGACCCTGGTGGCAGGCTGAGGAGGACCCTGGGGACAAGCTGAGGAGGACCCTGGAGGCATGCTGAGGAGGACCTTGGGGACAAGCTGAGGAGGACCCTGGGGGCATGCTGAGGAGGACCCTGGAGGCATGCTGAGGAGGACCCTGGGGGCAGGTGGAGGAGGACCCTGGGGGCAGGTGGAGGAGGACCCTGGGGGCAGGCTGAGAAGGACCCTGGGGGCAGGCTGAGGCATGTATATGTAGGAGAGTCCCAGCTTTCCTACACCTTGAGCTGAGGTGAGCAGCTCATGTCTGACTGTGGCTGGATTTGGGGGTGCAGAATCACCCTTCTGGGGTGTGTGCCTTACCTCTTTTCCTCTCACACTTCCATCTCAAAAGATAGAGGAGCCTCCTGCTTGCCCAGCACCCATCCTCTACTCATATCCACGCCCGCCCATCTGTAGGCTGCCCGGGGGTCAGTGTAGGTTTCGGAGACAACATTTCCCACATTCAAATCATTGCAAACCAAGCAAAGCGCAAACTCACAGGCTCTCCCAGGTGAGATGAGGAGATGTCGACCTCATGCCCCTTTTGCTGAGAAAGAAAACACAGGTCAGCAGCAGTGGGAAGAGGCCTGCTCCCTCTTGAAGCTTAGCAAGGTGTAAATGTACCCCCCCACCTCCCTCACTCAGGGCTTACAGAGAGTCCTAGGATGCTAGAAACAAGAGATCTACTGGCATAGAAGGAGCATAGGTATGTCGTTACCTGTGGTGGTCCTCCCGGCAAAGGGGACTGCGGGCCACTGCACGTGTCGAAACCTGCAATGGGCCAGCAAAGGTAAGTGATGTCCATCACCTAGTTCCATAGTTGTCACCTTAACATCAACCCTTGCCCCTCCCCCGACAAGCTCCTCAAAAAAACCTCCTTGAGCCATCCACTGTAAGGTCTGGCAGCCAAAAACACTGTTGTTGCTCACCTGCCAACACTGAATCACCATAGAAACCAAATAAGGAAACTGAATCACAGGGGACCTGAAGGTTTGATCATCAGGAAGCATCTGTGCGTATAGGATTCTGGGCTTGTCCTCTAGCACTGACAAGGGCAGGCTGCCCACATGGTACTCTGGTGCCTGAGGGTGTGTCTGGAGCCAACCCAGAAAGGAAGAGACCAAAACACATACAAGGCTTGGAGATGTAGCTCAGTGGCAGAGTGTTTACCTGGTGGCATGTGTGAGGACCTAGGTTCAACCTCCAGGACCACAAGAACAAACAAAACTTATAGTGGTCCAAACAAGAGGATTCAAAACAATCTGTGATGACATATCTCTGAATAAAGAGCACCCATCATAGGCCCCTTCCTGTGATCTCAGCCCTACCCTCACTCAGCCTGTCTCTTGCTGCCTGCCATATTATTTCCAATCCTCAGAGCCTGTACATCTACCCCCATTATAGGGGGTGGGAGGTCAGCCTCACCTGGTGGTGTGGAGATGGTGAGCGAGCAGCTTCTAGAGGGCGCAGGAGAAGCTCCAGGGCTGAGGTTTGGGGAAACTGCTGTGGAAACAAACACCTGGCTGGCATTCGTGAAGGGCTAGGACTTCTGCCACCTAACAAATGATTCTCTCAGGGAGATTTCGCCCCTGGGAACCCGGACTGCCTTGTCAAGGTCAGGGGCTATTTCTGCATTGCCGTATAAGGCTCCTATTACAACCCAACTTTTGCTGTGGCCAGCCCAGCTGAGGGACCCTCAGGTAATTTCCAGTATGTGGGGTCACATTCCTTAGCCTGCTGGACCTGACCTCAGAGAACTTTCCAGAAACTGAGGACCTGGCATAGTTTGACAAGAAAAGTATGCAAGGTTGCACTTTCTAGATGCCATTGGAGCACTCTGGTTTCAAACTCTCCTTGTCCTCCAAGGCCATTCAGACTAGTCTAAAACCCACATCATCTTTACACACAGAAAAAGAGGGACCACAGCACAGCATGGTAGGGGGTTCTGGGAAAAAAACATCTCTCTAGCCCAGAAATTCCCTCAAAGTCTGTCTCTTTTCTGGAGTTGGAGATCAGGGCCCAGGCCAATCTTCTCAGCCCTTTGCTGGGGAGATGCCACCATGGAGCAGGGTCTTCATAAAGAGGGCAGGAATATTAGACCAGACTCTGCTGTGCAGGGCCATGAAAGGGTCCGTGCATATGGGAATCACACAGGGTTTCTCTGCATGAGTGCTAAGGACTTAGAGTTGCTGAGACCAAGTAAGAGCACTGGCATCATATGGAATGCCATTTGTACACACATGGGGGAAGGCCTAAAAGCAAAACACAGGAGAGTTCTGAGGTAGAGATGGGTAGGTGCTTTGGAACTCTGGAAGCTGAGCACAGTGGCTTCTCGAGGGGTCACCTCTGCAAGGCTTGGGCCTTCTAGAACCTGGAGGCAAAGGGGACAGGCCACCTGAAGCCCACCTCTGGGAAACAAGGTCCCCCTGCAGCTGGGACGTGATCTTCCCCTCCCTCCCCTCAGCCTGGCCTCAGAGGGGCTCAGGGCAGCTACCTGTTCTGCTGCTGGTCCTGCCCTACCTGATGGGGAGTCTCCGGGGCTGCTCCTTGATTTCCTCCCGCGGCGGGCCAGGAATCGCTCACTCACCGACTTGGCTTCTTCCAGAAGCGCCAGGTTTTTCTTCTTGTCCTCCTCTGAGATGTTGATGTCCGGCAGCTGATCATTTACCAGGTCAATGACATGTCCCGTGGGGTCTGTAGGAAGAGAATGGGCTCCCAGTGAGAGTCATCTCTCCTTAGAGGCCCTGCAACCTCAGAACTCAGCTGTATGCCCATGTCAGGGTGGAAGACATGGGGACAGACAGTGACTTCCTCAGTAGGCCTGCCTCTGTCTTGAGGCTATCAGAAAGGTTTATGAAGTACACTTTGGTTCCCAGAGTTGTCCCAACTCTGCTCTAAAGGGGGTCCTGCCTTCACACTCTGCTTCTTTACAAGCTAGTTAGTCACTGTGTAGCTAGGGACGAAGCTCAAAGCTGTTGTCCCAAGCCTCAGCTGCAATCCCATGGTTACCTTTCTCCTGCTCATCCTTCCCCAAACTTCCCCTTCTCCAGAAGTGCCCTGGGTGTTGAGTGGGTGACACTATCTCCTTTCTGGGTGCTCAGGGAATAATGGTCACTCCAGGCATTCCTTTTTTCTTCCTCAGTTTCCATGTCTAAGACCTGGCCCAGGAGTAGCATCTACCTATAAGTGTCCCTGGAGCCTGTCCCCATTTCTATTCCTTCTCATATGCACTTACTTGAACAATTACACCCCCTGAAAAGCCTCTGCCTTCAAGCCGATCTCTTTGCCCCACTGTCTGTTGCCTACAGAGTGACCTTTCTAGCAGCCATGTCTGATCACGCTGTTCTCCTGCCTCATCCCATGGAAACTACTCAGAGTTCCCAGGGTCACATCTAATCAGGTCACCAACTTTGCTGGCCCTACATCCTGCTTCTAAGACCTTGTACCAACTCAAGCCCTTCTGTGGCTGGCTCCCAGTCTGTCTCTCCTGCCTCCATTCATGTCCCTTCCAGAAGTAGCTCTTCATTTTCACTAGGGGAAGCCCTCTGAATCACCATCCCCAGCCACAACTCTGCTTCAAGAGCCAAGGCTGAGTGGGAGTGGGTCCCAAACCAGCCTTGGCCAGTCAAGCAATGCCATCCAGGCAGCCAGAGGGGTGGGCTAGCGATGACCACATGAGGCTCATGAGAAGCAGTCGTGGGAACCGAGAGGGAAGAAGGGCTTCACAGATGAATCTGAAGAAGTGAGGTGCGGCCAGCCGTTTGTTCCCATGAGTGGAAAGTCTCCCCTGGAAGAAGACTCGCACATTGAAGGAGATGAGATGGAATGGTACGACCGCTAAGAAATCGAATACCTGGATCCCACAGTTCCTGGAACCATAGACTCTGATGGAGGAGGAGACAGTAGTGGAAGAAAGCAAGGAGAGGTGGGAAGGAGAAGGGGAAGGGGAGGGGAAGAGGATCGCACTGTTCTACTATGTGTTGGGCTCCATCATTTGCCGTGGTTGTGACACATAGGCCCAGCACAGCATCTGCACATTTGATTGCCACAGTGCTCCGTGGGACTTCTCCTTCGGCCACACCTCTTCATTCACCTACAGCGCCATCTTTCCCTCCTGTGCATCCATCTCTTTAAGGGGAAACTCAGATATGGCTTTCCCTGGAATGACTGCACATGCCCCCTCCCCCACTGGGAGAAGTGGGCCCCTTCTTACCTGGTTTTCTTAGCTCTCCCATGAACGGGCCTTTAACAACACCAGACCCCTGTCCTTTAATGGTTCCATGAAGGTATGAAAAACCATTAGTAGGAACCAGCAGGGGACCATAGCCATCAGTCTTTCACATGGGCACACTCCCATCTGGACGTGTACCTGCCCAGTAGTACAGCCCCATGTCTCTGCCCCTTGAGCCCACTGCTGAGCGTCACTTTTCTGTCTTTGTTGACTTCTTCATCTTCCTCTTTCTCTGACACTGAAACTAGACATCACTGCAGCTGGACCCAGATGTGGAGAGGCTGGTCTCCTCTACCCTTTGGGCTTGCGGAGAGGGAATGGGGCCAGTATGACTAAGCTCAAGAGCTCATGCTTGCTATTCAAACACATCCTTATATTGAAATAGCCCTTACCCACAGAAGTCAGCGAAGTCGTGGAGACCTTCAGATGTCGGTGGGAGAGCCTGCGGTGGGGACTGGGAGCTCTGAAAGACAGGACATGGTTATCTTGTTAGAACATCTGCTCATAGGTGGACAAATGGGATGCCTCTACAGTCTCTCACTGTCATCTTATAGGCACAGGCCCTCTGACTGTCACCTTGGGAGCATGTTAAATGGATGAATTCCCAGGCTGCATGCCAGTCTCCCACCTCAGAGTCCCTGGGAGCACCACTGACTCAGCAAATCTCTATGCCACTCTGTTGCCCACTCACGGTATCCAAGCCCACTCTCAAGAGATGAACTCTACTGCAGTATTTACTATGTATGAGGACCCAGACTGTGTAGAGCTGTCGTCTGTGGAAACCTCATGAAATATGCATAGGGGCTGTAAAAACACGCATAAGATCAGAACACGGTTTCACTGCCCTGAAAACGTGAAGCTTTTTGTTGTTGTTGTTTTGTTTGTTTTGTTTTTGTTTTTTTGAGACAGGGTTTTGCTGTATACCCTTTAATTGGAAACCAGACTGGCCTCAGACTCACAGAGATCCACCTGCCTCTGCTTCCTGAGTGCTGGGATTAAAGGTGTGCACCACCACTGCCTGGCTACATGAAGCTCTTTTTAAAGATTTGTTTTTAATTCTCTGTGTGTGTGCAAGTGTGTGCAGATGCATGAGGAGGCCAAGGCATCAGATTCTCCTGGAACTGGAGTTACAAACAATTGTGAGCCACCCATTTTGAATGATGAGAACCAAACTCCGGTCCTCTGCAAGAACCATGTGTGCTTTTGACTGGCTGAACCAACTCTCCAGCCCCAAGAAACTGTCTTAAATGACTTCACAATTTTATTCAGCTTTTCAACCCCCTCCTACATTGATTATGCATGTATATTCATTTCTTATATCCTCCTTTGTATCCACTCTGCCCTTTTGCTTCTGCCCTTAATTAATGGATGAAGAAGGTTTGACATGCACACTCTTGTGAAAATTACCCTCTCATGAGAATTATCCTCTGGCTAATGTCTGTAGTGTTGCCCATAAAACCCAGTATCCTGAACTTGCTGAGCCAGCACCTTCCCACGGACCTGTATCCCTATCCCTGAGAATTATCTCTTAAATTTATTAAAAGTGATACGTAGACAACTTTATTCCAGCTAGATCAATGCAGGAACCCATGATGAGGGAACAGTTATATCCCTGTGATGGCGACCCAGTGTTCCTTCCAACGGATTATCTTCCAAGAAGGACTAGTTTGTCCACGGCAGAAGTCTGTAGTCAAAGACCCACACCTTCCAGGTTTGTATAGGAATATCTGGGTTGACATTATAGGAATTTTCCCTGCTGTTGTGTCTCGTGATTTTCTTAAAATCTCCCAGAGCCAAATCCAAGAGCAAGAACATCATTTTGGGAAAAAAAGATATTGGGGGGAAATCCTAAATTCTCTTTTCCCATTTTGAAAAGCTGTCTGTCAATACTTATTTTTTATTTTTGAGACTGGATCTGAACTCTCCATGTAGCCAAGGATGACCTTGCACTTCTGATTTCTTGCCTCCACCTGAGTGCTGGGGTTGCAGGTGTACCCTAGCACACCATTTACATGATCCTGGCAATCAAACCCAGGGCTTCACGCAACATGGCAAGAAGCAAGCTACCAATTGAGCTCCATCTCCAGTCCTCTTTAATAGTGTCTTTATCAGTAAAGTGATTCAGAGAAGAAAACATTTCTAGAAATACAGCTTTTGATCCCTCCATTTTAGAAAGCAATGCCCATCTGCCTGGGCCGCATACCTGTTGACCAGGTTTTTGTCAGTTTCTCCTTCAGGTAAACTGGCATCCCCCGTCAGGATGATTGTAGGAGGACTGTGAAATGGTCCTGCAGAGGGAGAGTCCTGCTGGTTTAGAGCAAAACACAGATGGAGTTAGGCCTGGGCTGAGGGGAGCATGCGGGGCCGTGGAACTGCAGCATTTCCCAGTGTGACTCCCATGGCCATTGCCACAGGTTACCAACTCGGTGTGTTGGTTTGTCTGTTTCAGCTTCATCAAGGAATAATTGAGAAATAGAAATTGCATATATTCAAGGTGTGATATTTTGATGTGGGGTACATTGATATAGCTACATTTAAGTGAATGAACATATGGACTACCTCGGTTCTCTCTCTCTCTCCCTCTCTCTCTCTCTCTCTCTCTGCCTCTCTCATTTTGTCTCCCTCCTGCCTTCCCTCCTTTCCCCCCCTCCATCCCTCCCGCTTCTCTCTCCCTCCCTCCTATGTGGGGGTGTATGCTGCCATGTGGTGCCAGGAATCAAACCCAGGTCCTCAGCCAGTGCTCTTAACTGTTGAGCCATCTCTCCAGCCCCTCCGTTTTTGCTTTCTTCGAAACTGAACAATAAGCAATCTCAGGTCTGTATTTCTTCATAGGAACTGTGGTCAGAAGACTAAATTCTAGCCTTGTCTGTTCCAATCATTCAGGCCTATGGACCCAAACACTTCCATTATGGCTCTGCAGTGGCTCAGCCTGCCCTGCTTTCTGGTGTACAAGATACTTAAGTTTGAAGTCTCCCTGACTTTCATGTTCTTGTCCACAAGTGACTCTTGCCACAGGAAAGCTGATCAACACTCCTGTACACATTAGAATGTGCACAGGATTTTGTCTCAACTGGGTATTTGAGCTCTAGAAATTGTCTTTTTGCATCTGCCTTACTTACTTACAGCCCATCTCATATGAATCTCCTGATGAACAAAAGATGTATGTTGGCTAAAATGAGAAGATGTAAAGTCATGCCATGAGTGCACAGCTGGCCATTGAAAACACTGCTTTGCCCCACGGTCACACCAAACCCAGGGAGCATCCTTCCCACTGGGCCACACTGCTTCTCTGTCTGTCAGCTTCTTTTTATTGACACTTTCCCCTGGTTTCTGGTGTCCTTCAGACAATATTCTCTTAACTTTCTGTGCTGCACACTTCATTGTGGGGATGTCTCTTCCTCCAAGAAGCCCTAAATCTAGATGAGACAGAACATACAGCAAGAGGTGTGGTGTTATTTTGCTTGTGATCTACCAAAGTTTTCCAGAAGATCAGAGTGTGGAACTAAGCCACTAGTTAGTCATAGAAATCAGGCAGTGGTGGCACACACCTTTAATTCCAACACTCAGGAGACAGGGGCAGACACATCTCTGGGAGTTCAAGGCCGCCCTGAGCTACACGAGAATGCTCCAGTCTAAAAAAGAAACAGAGCCGGATGGTGATGGTTCACACCTTTAATCCATTTGAGAGTCACATGCCTTTAACCCCAGCATTAGGAAGGTAGAGACAGAAGGGATATGGCTGGGTGGAGAGAGGAAAATAAGGCGGGAGGAGACAGGAGCTCGGGACATTCAGTCTGAGGATTTGTTCAGACAGGATACCCCATTAGGTCTGAGGATTTCATAGAGGTAAGAACTAGTGGTTGACTACTCTGCTTCTCTTATCTTTCAGCATTTACTCCGATATCTGACTACAGGTTTTTATTATTAAGACCAATTAGGAATCATGCTACAAAGAGGGAAGTAGGAAGGGGCAGCACTGTGCCTGGGCTCTTGTCCCTCTTCTTTGTCTGAGGACTCAGCCTCCCCAGGGCTCTATCTCTCTTCTCCTCGGGGTCAACCAACCTCTGAGGGGCTATGCCACCTCCAGCAATCTCGCTTCAGTCATAAGCAACAGGTCACATTTGTTCCCCTCTAATAAATCTTATAGAAACATTGAAATGTTTATTTCACTCATAAATTCCCAAGACTGCACAATAGTTTCCTATGTTCCTGAGCACATGGATAAATATAGACCAATGTCATAGATGGGAATATGAGCTTCAAGTCTTCAATATCACATAACTAGGTCTGGGCTAGGACACTTTAGGAACAGCTCCAGGTCTAGTCCATGCAAGTGTGGGGAGTGTGGTGGCCTTGGGTGACAGTGGAACGAGGAGGACCCTACTGGGTCAGTGTGAACAGGGAAGAGGCTGGGTGGACCTGCAGTGGAATCCCAGCCGGGTGACCTCCAGGCAGATATTTCATTTCTCTGATCTTCATGTTTATAAACATCAAATGGAGCTAATACTCCCTAGACAGACTTTAAAAATAAACACAGATAAGTAATAAGAATGACGGCAGGGGAGGGGTGGGAGGTCGGTGCACATTGTTTAACTATATCCACAGTCTCTCTGCTATAGCCCAGAAGGCAGGCAGGGACTCCCTTGGGAGGGGAATTTGTTCTTGCAAGACAAAATACAAAGATTCTCAGGGGACATACAAGAAAATGATGACTCCAGTGTCAAGTCCTAAGGCCATGGGAGAGAGGGGAAGGATTTCTGTGGGGCACATGGCTCCTCCATGCACCATGGAGAACATTCTTTGCCCCATGATCCTGAAGGCTTGCTCCCCAGTGTCTGCTTCCATGTGCCCAGGGCCCACTCTGATTCTGTCAGCCTCTGCCAGTGTCCACTTAGGTCCCAGAAGTCAGAGATCCATAGTCATTGGAATTTCCTGCTCTCTTTAGCCTTATTCTTTCTCTCAGGCCATTACATTTCAAAAGTGTGGAGCAGTACACAATGGGTGTTGGCCATACTTTGCAAAACATCACTCAGCCAGCCCCATTCATCCACTATCATCTTCAGTCCTCCCTCCCTGATGCTACTCCTTCTTTCATGTCTTCCTCCCTTCAGTCTAACCATCCAGTTACCCAACCTGCCACATGGCCATCCATCCATCCATCCATCCATCCATCCATCCATCCATCCATCCATCCATCCACCCATCCATCCATCTATCCAGGCATCCACCCAATCATCCATCCATCCATCCATCCATCCAATCATCCTCTCATACATGCATCATCCATCTTTCCATCCAATCATCCAGCCAACCAACCAAACAACCTCTCTCCCTCCCTCCATTCCTTCTTCCCTACACTCCTACCATACTCTAGGTCTATGCTAAAGGTAAAGATAGATGTGTGAAAAATGTGACCCCTGATGCCAGAATGCTCACATTCAGTTTAACAGGGGAAAGAGAAACAGGATAAGCCACTCTTGCTCGTAATGGGAACCAAGGACAAACCATTGTGATATGTATTCCTGACTGTAATCGCCATTTCTGAACTACACCTTACTTTGATTGAAGCAATCCTACAGCTTGTCTCATAGCTCATGTGCTGTGACAATCTCCTTGATTCTTTTTCCCCAAGCCTCCTCTCCATCTAACCACAGAAGATGAATCATCAGGACCCTCTCCTCATACCTGAGACCACTGGGGCTTAGTACAATGGCCTCACTGGCAAGAAGAGGCAAAGAAGGCAGAATCATGTACACAAGGAATCTTCAGTTTGACTCTACACTTGACACCACTATGTGACCGTTGACAAATACATAACATCTTAGGTCCAGTATCTTCGTCTATACTAAGGTGGAGTGATAATATCTAACATGGATCAATGAATACCAGGTACCCAATAAATGTTACTAATACCTCCTACAGCAGATCCTAATGCCTTATTTATAACTTCTGCAAAGATATTTCATCTTAGATCTTAACTGAGACAGTCTTAGAAGGATGTGATAACCTAAATGAATGCTGTGGTTCCAATATGAAATGTCCCACATAGGTTGGAGTCTAGGTTTCCAGTTGGTGGTGCTGTTTTGGAGGAAATTAGGTCAACTCACTAATGTCCCAGTGGTCTATACCTTGTCCCCATCCTTTTCTTGTCAAGCTTCCTGCTTCCTGTCCATCATGAGGTGAGTGGCCTTGCTTTACCACATGCTCCCTGCTGTGACGTTCTGCCTCGCTGTGAGCCCAGGAAAAACAGGGACAAGGGATAATGGGCCGAAACCTCTAAAACCATGGGATGAAGATGAATAATTTCTAAGTTGGCCCAGATATTTCAGTCACAGCTATGGAAGTCGAATTATAGAATTGAAGAAAAGCTCTCAAGGAAGATGATGCAACATTCCAGATAGAGTGTCTGAGGACTTCCTTATGGTTCTGGAGGGGAACATGTGCTTGGCTCACCTGGGTGTTCATGCCTGTAAACTAACAATACCTGCTGCTTCCTGGCATTGGGAAGCCACCTTGTGGTGAGTGCATACAACTGTGCTGGCTTGCAGGAAGGTAGAGTGAGGGTTCTCACTGGAGGGTTGTTGGGGGACATCCCTGTTCTAGGGGGTCCACCCAAGGTTACAAGGATTTTATATGCCTCATCAATTTCATCTCCATCTCATTCCTGAGAGAAGACTGGTTGTTTAGGTGTTATAATATTTATTATAATTGTCTACTTGATGTAATAGAGAATCATTTGCAATCACTTGGAATGTGAAGCCCAGGTACTCTGCCAATCTGCTTACACCTATATGCCTGGGACCCAGAAGCATTCTCTGTCCTGGGCATACAGCTGTAAGAACTTTCTGGCTGCTTAGAGGGTGTTAGTTGGTCATCTCCTCTTACAAGAGGACAGACCAGTGGGATGGGCTGAGCCCTAACTGCCCGAGGAGAAAGACAGGATGGGTCTTGACTACATTGACACCAACAGAGAAAGAACTTCTGGTATGCTATGGTGGCACCTAGTAGGGTCTTCAATTGGAATCCCAAGAAGAGGAGCCCGGTGGCTTTAAGAGCAGAGGTTCCCAGGTCTCTGCAAAGGGTTCCCTCCTTAAGCATATGTCAGTTCCTCTTGTCACTGCTGTTCCAGAACACCTGACAAAACTAGCTTACAGGAAGAAGGGTTGACTGTGACTCATGGCTCGAGGGTCCAGCCCATCATGGCAGAGAAGGCATGGTGGCAGGAGTGTGAGGTGGCCGGTCACACCGCATCTATGGTTGGGAAGCAGAGAGAAATGAGCACTGGTCCTTGACTCACTTTCTCCTTTCATTCATTCTGGGAGCCAAGCCCATGCGATGGTGTCCCCTACATTCAAGGTGGATCCTTCCCACATCAGTTAACCTTTTTCTCTGGAAACACCCTCACAGACACTCCCAGAAGTGTTTCCTAGGTGGCTGTAATCCCAGTTGAGGTTGACCATCACAGGGCCACACACAGAGGGCTGCTTCTCTGGAGCCCATCTCAATCTCGGGACAGGAAAGGGAGGTAATGCCACTAAATAGCAGAGTACCACAGTGATCTTTAGTCATAAAAGCCTCGGTGTTACAGGACACTAATGTCTGTCTGGAACATCAAAACCTGAAGAACAGAGCAGCTGCTTTGGGAGAACTGGAGTATCCCAGAGCTGCAGCCGAAGACAGGCTTAGTTTGGTAGAGTACGGTTTGGGGAGCCAGAGAACCACACTGGGCTGCTGAAGGAGAATGAGGAGTTCACAAGTATCTTGGAAGGGATGTATGACCTGCACTTGTGCTCCTGGGGTGGGGGAGAACAGAATTTGGTAAGACCCTCTGCTACAGCTGCAGGGCTTTGAAGGATCACAGGGCTGCCTTCTCTGGGGTCTCGGCTGTTCCTCTCAGACCATGGCTCTGAGAGCACAAAACAGTGTCACCTTGGCTCAGGCTGCAGACATCTCACAGAAACTCCAGAGGCAAAGTCAGCAGGGCTCAGTACGAAGTAGAAACCAAGGGCATGGGGTTCTGGGCCAGAATGCCAGGCATGGAGTCCCTGGGTTTCTGCTTGTGAGTTATGTAGACTCAGAGAAAGTTAGTTACCTTCTTCGTGCCTCAGTTTCCTCAACTATAAAATGGAATTTAATCCTGACTCTTAAAATGGACTAAAAGGTTAATTTGGATACAAGACATGAAGTAATCAACCCAGAGTGTCCAGGAAACCCTCTCCTGCCAGCAAGCCTACATGGCGCCGGATGGGGCTATGCAGGATGCTAGGGGAGAAAAGGCACCAATCATCAATCATCTTACCGTAGTGGACCCTACATACTATAATACTGACATACCTGGCAAGATGTGCCCACTGATGCAGTAGTGGTCCAATGGGTATGGGACAACCAATCTCTTTCTGATTGAACATGAGGCTTGCTCTCCAGGAGGATTTCATGCCTGATGTTATAAACCTGATCAAAAGCCCATGATTTAGGAAAACCCTGGGGTGGAACCCACTGCTGCATTTCACTAAATAATCACACTGTCTAAACCCTTCTAAATATGTATGTTTGTGTCCACAGATCTGTGCTACCCTAAACTTTGCAGAGAAGCCTCTTGGTGCAGCGAGTAGTGATCAATGCAGAGACTCATAACTGGTCAAAGTGCTGAAGGTAAGAAACAGAGTCTCAACCGTGGATGGGTCATCTTATCAACTTCCCACCCTCCAAGGCTCAGGGAACATCTCAGAATAGGGGACAAAAGAATGTAAGAATCAGTAGATGGGGAGGAGAGCTATAAATGCTAACTTCGACATACGCAGTTGGTGTAAGCGTGGCTGTCACTTACACCAACTCACAGCAACTATGCTTACCTATGCAAGACCTTCCTCAGATCAAGCCAGTCGAGAATCCAGCATGGCTGGAGAGGGACTCCATAGCTCTACCCTTAGCAGAGGATTCTTGGCGGTTGGTAGCTACTGAAGAGGGAGAGTCATTCTCCATCAGGAAAGAAGCTGCTGGTGGGTTGACCATGCCTCTTTGTGCATATGGATTAAGCAGCACTAAGTGGACTCAGGGGGCTATTAATAACAAAAAGGACATGAAGTTGGGCAGGAGATCGGTGGGCACTATGGGGAATTGAAGGAGGTAATGGTGAGTGGATAAGATCAAAATACATTGTATAAATGTATGGATTTTTCCAAAGAGTAAATTGTTTGTCTAAAGTGAAATGTATTAATGTAATCGCATAGTCTCTGGTGCCTGGCCGGCTATTACTAACAAGTGGTTTTGTGTCAGATAGAGATGGAGTGGGAGATGTTGGAGCTGAGCAGTAGAAGCGTAGATACTCCATTATGAGCTACACTGGCCTGCTCTTGGAGGCTTCTAGAAACCCCCAAGGAAGGGGCAGGACTTGGACAAGTTAAACTCGGGTTTTTACTGACATGGGCCCCGACCCCAAGTGCACTAGGCACCTGTGAGGCTGTCACGCCGTCCCAGGGAGTCAGCTTCCTGAACGGTCCTGGTCACAGATCAGGAGATGCTGATGACTTCAGCACATTGCATCTGGGGTCTGCGGCTGCACAGTGAGGAAGACACAGGCCAGCATGCATTCCTCTGTGATTTCTGCTCTAGGTTCCCGCCGTGACTGCCTTCAGTCATGGACTGATACTTGGAAGTACACGATAAAAGAAAGCCTTTCCTCACCAACTTAACTTTTGGTCATGGTCCTTATCACAGCAAGAGAAAACAAACTAAGACATATGTGATTTAGGATCCTGTCATTCTGTGCTCCCTAAACGTCCTAGGCATGTGTCCTGACAGCTTCAATCAGTCAGGGCCACTTGAGTACAGACGTGGTGTCCTTCGCTGTGCCTGTGCCCAGAGAACATGCACTGCTGAGAGCACACTGCAGAGTCATTGCTGGAAGCCTGGGCTGCACTGCAAGCCTTGATTACAGCTTCCAATTAGCAGTTTCAGGGCAGAGAAACAATTTAACCCTCCAACTTCAGTGGTTTTGTCGTGAGGAATCAGGCTAGTGGTGGGAAAGGGAGGCTGGGACCAGAGCATTCAAAACTAGGACTGGACCCCAGGGAGCTATGAGCCTGAAAGGATACTCTGTCCCTTGCCTGCTTTGGGAGTGGGAATTCACACAGACCAAGGACTTCCGGCTGAACCCTGGCAAGCCTTGCTTTCCTGGCTTCTGTGCGCCCAGGGAGCCAGGCTTCTGCCCCTGGAGGCTCCAGCTAGCTTGGGAGATCTGAACCTCCCCTGAGGCTGTGCTGTGTTAGGCGCTCAGTAGGCAGAAACTTGTTAAGAGCCATGTCTATCTGGCTTCTGGAGAACTCAGGGAGGCCCAAAGCCTGATGGTCAGCCCTGAAAGTAAAAGAATGTTGAATCTCATGTGGACCTTAGACCTCTCTTTAAGGCTCTGAACTGCCACAGGGCTGAACTGATCAGGCAGAATGGAAGGGCAACAGCTATACCTGTTTGGAGTAACATACGGGGAAACACAGGGATGAAAAATCTACAGATTTGGCATCCAGGTCTCTGGATGAGGATATGGAGGAACTGGGATTCAAAGCCAATGTGGTCTGACCGCAGAGGTCATAGTCTAAAACCTTGTTCTCTGTCTTCTCTGAGGGATCTGAGCCTCCTGGATCCCAGGTGATTTGAGTCCCTCATGCATCCTCCTCTAGGTTCCAGGGCTGCCTCAGCCACTGGAACTTGCCGACATTTTCAGGATAGCCTGTGGAGACCATGAAAACCTACCTCATCATTCTGTAAGTATTGGTTCTGGCTCCAGGTCACAGGTGGGTGTAGCTTGTGGGGAACTGGCATTTAGGGCTGCTACTGACCGATCAAAGTTCTCAGCCTTGGCTCTACAGTCAGTTCATGGACTCCTCCCATGCTGTGCCACTAAGAAGCTCACCTGCACCTAGACCCTGGCCCTCATGTGGCGGGACCTACAGCGGCTGACAGCCACAAGGGTTGGAAGGGGAGTGGCTTTTTTGTCTTGTGAGGATATGGTTTTAAAGCACTTTTTTTAAAAAAAAGATTTACTTTTATTTGTGTGTGGTATGTGTATGGTATGTGTGTGCATGGTGTGGTGTGTGTATGGTGTATGTGTGGTATGTGTATGGTGTATGTGGTGTGTGTGTGTGTGGTGTGTGTGGTGTGTATGGTGTGTGTGGTGTGTATGGTGTATGTGTATATGTGGTGTGTGTATGGTGTATGTGGTGTGTGTGGTGTGTGTGCAGTGTGTGTGTGCATGGTGTGGTGTGTGTATGGTATGTGTGGTGTGTGTATGGTGTATGTGGTGCGTGTGTGGTGTGTGTGGTGTGTGTGTTTGTGTGGTGTGTGTATGGTGCATGTGTGTGTATGGTGTGTGTGTGTGTGCGCGCGCGCATGTGCACGCACTTGCGCATACAGAAGAGGGCATCAGACCTCCTGGAGGAAGAGCTGCAGGCAGTTGTGGGTGGGTGCTGGGAACTGAACTCAGATTCTCTACAAGAGCAGCATCCTCTACTAAACGCTGAGAGCTACAGATGTGGGAAGAATGGGACTCAGTCTTTACAAGGGATGAAGTCGTATCTTTGCTTTAGGAGTTGCTTTTATCTGTAGGAGGCTGGAATGTCAAATACACAGGGTTGTTCCTGCATAGGAAGGGATGCATAACCTGCTATCCACACAAAAGGCTGGGAGAGGACGTGGTGAATAGTCTGGTTACTTCTGTGCTATATGTGAGGCTGAGATCACACTGGAATCTCTGCTAGACCCTTAATGTAAGTTTGTTTGTCTCGATCTATAGAATACATTTTTATGGGGGTGTTCTGCAGAGTTCTATGTAATCATGTCTGATCTTTATTGAGTTCAATTTGCACTTTATTATGCACATAGATTGAGTTAATTATCACCAGAAAAGTTTTTGACAAATTGTGCTGTGTTTAAATATGCCTAAAACAAACCTCTCGGGGTCAGACTTCTGGGGTTTTAGCTAACACCAGCTTCTTAGTCGTGTTGAACTGGACTGCCTTCCTGCCTCCCACGGACTGTTACTTTGCTGGCTGTGGGGATCACAGAGGCTCCCCCATATTTATTCTTGGGTTAACTGTCTGGGGAAACTGCCCACGATTTGGGATTCAGGTGAATGTGAGTTCAGTGTGTTACCATTGTTAGTGAAGTGGAGGGGTCAGCGATGACCACTATGAGAGGGCACAGGGGTGACAGAGTTGAAGAAAGCCATAAGGGGTTTCGGAGCGGCCACAATTGAATCCATCCGCTCACCACTGTTTGCCTTCTGTGGTCACTCCATTTTCATTCCCCCAAGTCCTCAGACCTCAGTTGCCTTGAGGGTTACTGATAAACAGTACCTACTATAGCCCAAGACACCCCCCCAGGAAGCTGTGGAACATTCCCTAGGAACTCAAGCTATGGTCTGTAGACAAAGAGATGGGAGTTTGGTTCACTGTTTTCTTTTTTTAGACGTTTAAGGAAAAGACAACCCCCTATCCCTAAGCTGCCAAGTTCACATCTCAAACTCACGAACTTGGGATATAGAGATACAATGACTATTCCCATCTAAATACTTGCTATCATAGCTCCCACGGTAATGTGTAAGAAAAACAAAATCATCACAACATGAAAATATTCACTAGAAATCTGCTCATCTGGAAAAACAATGCTCACTCACACCCTCTTCTCTTGCTTAGTAAACCTGTTTCATCCAGCGCCCATCAGTATGGACCATAGTCAGGTACAAGAGCGTGGCACAAGTTCAGTGCAAACCAACGGTAAAGTTGATGTCAAAGAAAATAGTGGTGGTGACCTTCATAAGCAAGGCCTTTAATCTAGGAGGATCAGACAGAGCTGGGCCAAGGACCAGATAAAGAAAAAATGAGGATGATGGTAAGATAGGTTCTTCAGAAGGAAATGGCTTCACTATCTTGGGGAAATTGCTCTAGCCTTACATTTTAAACATTCTCTTGCTGGGGTTGCTATAAAATAAAACGTGAAGAATGTGGTATCATGTGAACACAGTTTTTGGTTGACAGAAAAAAAAATAAGTAGAGACCAGAGAGATGGCCCAGGGGCAGCATGAGAAACAAACAGGAAGACCCTAGAATTTTCTGCTCAGATTCAGGGAGAGACCCTGCCTTAAAAAATAAGGTAAAGAATAATAGAAGACACTCAGTGTGAGCCTCTGACTTCCATGGATGTGAAAACATATGCATACACTACATATACAAAAATAAAACAAAACAAATAACATACAGATCAAGACCAAAACATTTGATTCTTTGTTCAATTTGAATATAAACATATAATCTATATTTTGTGATTATATATAGCTAAAAATTGCTTTTCTTAATTTAATTTGCAAAATAAAACCTCATTGCTATCTTCTTAGCTATTGCTGTTGCTTTTGTTATTTGTCTGGGTTTTTCTTTTGTTTTGTTTTTTGAGATAGGGTCTCAGTCTGTAGCCTAAGCTAGTCAGGAACTCAAAGTGACCTGCTACCTCAGTTTCCTAGAGGCTGTACTACAGGCATAAGCCACCATACCTGCCTCATCGAGAATGCTCCTACTGAACACTTTAAAAACCATTTTCTATTTGATTATCAACTTTGCCTGAAACCCTGTCCTACCCTTTACTATGAACTTATGATATTCATTTGAAGCAGATTATTTCAGAGCGGCCTTTGACTGTGTCTGCTTCCCTGTCTCCTCTACTTCTTTCTCAAGTGTAAAGGGAGCAGTCTGGGCCAAGGTAGTTTGAAATCTCACGAAGCCTTAGTCATATACTGTCTAGATGGTTCCGTAATCAGGCTTCATGGAACCATGGCCACTTAAATAAAATCAGGGCAGCATATTCTCCAGAGCAGAAGCCACACACCTTCCCAAGGCATCCCCTGCAGCCTTCCCCGCTGTCTGAGCACTCTGTGGCCAGTTTGAACCAGTTTGAAAGTGGTGGCCTCAGCCCGGAATGCTTAGCTTGGCCCCCAGCCAGGCTAGCCATGGGCAGGAAGGGGCACTTACTTGGGTTTGGGCTGCCTGTGGCTCTCCAGGGGGCTCCTCATCCTCAGGAATGTGGGGCATGGCAGCCTCCTGGCTGGAGTGGTTGTGTATGCCTGGAACCTCTGCTGTGTCAACCCCAAAGATGCTCCAAGAGGCTTGGGCTCTGCAGGCTGGGGAGATGCCAAAAGGACAAGTCAAAATCCTTCCCATTCCTGTCCCAAGCTGGGTTCCATTTCCAAGAGCTGCAGACCGGCTGCTTGGGTTTACATCAACACCGGAGGTCAGGCAAGGCGAGGCTGGGAGCGGGCATTGGGAGTTGCATTGCCTCCTGCACTCTGACTTTGTTTACACAAGCAGGGGTGACCTTTTGCATCTAATTTGGTCCTTACAGTAAACATATCTATTCCAGAACAGACACAGTTCAGCTCCTCAAAGCTATAGCAGAGGGAGGACGCTTCACTGAGATCAGATACCATCTGTAAGCCATCTATTGCACTCCTACCAGCTGCATGGCTGCCATTAGCAAACTGACCCCTTGTGGTGGCCTTGGGTGAGGGTGGGCAGCAATAGTTCCATCCTATAGGAGAGGGGCGAGCCTCTCGGTGAAAGTCACTTGTCCTGAATCACACAGAAACAAAGTGTTTGCATCCATTGGTGCCCATGGCTCTTTCCACTGTACCACACATCCTTTCCTGGGTCTGCCTCCTCCTCATGGGGAGAACAAGACAACACCATTAACCGAGTAGCCACTGTCTCACCCTCACTAGGTGGGTAGCTGCTGGCTCTAGAGCCTGTAGGAAAGGCCAGAAAGGTCTGCTGCTTCCCATGACATAAGATCTCCTTCCTGTCCCAGAGACAGGGCCTGGAAAGTTCCCTAAACCAGGGTGCTGCAAACCAGGCTGATACCTGGCATCTGCCCCACCACCCTCTGGATCCAGCTCTCCAAGGCACAGAAGGTGTCTGATTTGTTATGAATATTCAAAAAACATCAAAAATTGGTGGTTTAAAGAATTTAAGCCACGTTTGTGTTTAAAGAATTGGAGACATTTAGTTCAGGAGCTGTCAAAGGGGGCACTGGCTTTTGTCTTTTACTTCAATAGGTAGCCCACTCTGCATTGAAGCATTTGGGGAGACCCCTGCTGGTCATCTTGGAAATCTCATCTCAACTAGGCCATTCATACACAGAACTTTTGTTGTTGTTTAAGACTGGGTTTGATGTACCCCAAGTTTGCTTTGGACCCATTATGAGGCTGACGAGTTCTCTTTTCTCCACATCTCAAGTGCTAGGAGTCCAGGCGGGTACCACTATGTCTGGCTGAACCAGTCGTTATTTCTTCACAAACTTTACATTAGGTCTGTGACCTGTGCTGTGACACAAAGAGAGACAGGGTATATATAGCTTTGGCTCTCATGGGGTCTTGAGTCCAGTGTTGGGAGGCAACTGAAAAACTATGATTGGCATAAACACTTCAAAATGAGGAATTATAAGACCTCAAGAAAGAGCCCCTGACTGCAGACTGGGAGAGCGATGTGGTTTCATGGTCTAGCTCTATGTTGCAAGGGCCATTTGAGCTGAGCCATAGCACAGAAATGCAAATGGAACTTATCCATTTGCAGAATAGCCTGGGGCTGGGCAGGGTAAATGAGCTGGCAGAGAAGAAGCCACACTGGGCTGGGCTCCAAGCAGATTTATCTTGACTTCAGAGACTAAGAGCTGTGGGGCCAAGCCACTGTGTCTTCCATCCCCCAGAGACTACTGGATGAAGGAATTGAACATTAAGTTCTCCCAAAAATGAGCTCTGTGGATAATTTCATTACCTTTACTTAGACATTAATATCAGCAGCAATGGCAACAGTAGTGCATTGTCTTGGGGGTAGCTGAGGGTAACAGCAGGCTGGCACATCTTCTCGGGCAATGTCATTGCCTTACCCCGGCAAGGCCAACCTATCTTAATAGGAACAGTTTCCAAAGTATGGGAGGCAGCCATTCTACTTTCTGTTTGCGTCTTAATCTACACAATGCATATTGTGTGCTGTAAAACAAGCATTCAGACAAACGAGACCACGTTCAAAAAAGAGGAGATTCTGGGAGGACGAGAGTTTGCTGTTACGAACTCAAGACTTCAGCCTGAGCCAGAGAAGCTGAAAAGGAAAGCGATCTCTTCTCAGATACCTGAAAGGTAGTCATGAAGCCCAGAGTCTCCAAAGGACAGGTGTGTGGCCAAGTACCCATCAGCCAAGTGAGAAGGCAGAGGAACCATTTCTAGAGTCAGCTAAAGATGGAGGACAATACTCGGCAAGGCCAAGAGTTTCTTGTTCCTGGGGGACTTTCAACACTGGCTGACCCCAGGGGTCATGGGAATTCCAGCCACAACAGTGGCCGTTTCTGACTCTGAAGTCCCGAACTCTGTCTAGTCACAACCAGTCACAGGGATGCTCCCAGCCCAGGGCTCATTCAGAGGTCCTAGGATTAAAATCCATACCAGAAATATCCCATTTCTAACCCTCCACTGTTTGCTCTTGAAGACAGACCTTTGCCAGTCATTAGCAGAAACAAAACCTCATGGACACGGTCAGACACACCTGGAGATGCTGGCTGCAGCTGGATGAAGGCTGCCTGCAGTCCCATGGCTGAACAAGATGCAGTCCATGCAACTCCAAGGGAGCCCTTGCGGTCCTGCTGCGGGCCATTCCCATGCTGCCCGGGCTCCATGTGCTTTCCCGCCCATTATTATAAACTCTCTGCTTAAAATAGCAAGGCAAAAGCCAGTCCAGTCAGCAGGGTGACATCTGGGGGTCTGCGGGGACTCATGGACGTGTAGACCTCACATCCATCAGGGCACGGTTTGGAATACAATCTCCAGGAAGCCGCGGTCTGAGTGCCAGCCCATAAAAGGAGACAGCACTGAGTCATGTTTGCCTCCTTTTCAATCTACTTCCAAATATTTTCTGATGCTTCTCCAGCCAGGTCAGGGTAAGTGAGTCATGCCAAGAACCAATCAGCTCTTTGGACTCTTACCAACAGTTAAACAGAACCTGGCCCATTTTACAGGGAAGAAAACTGAGGCACGAAGAGGAGAAACAAATAAGACAGGGTTCAGTTACCTTTGTACCAAGGTAAACTACCCAAGAGCTCCTGCTGGGATAACCATCCAGTCATTTGTGCAAGTGAAGAGGCTAGACATCCCCGAACTATCCTAAGATAGTTCACCTACTTATGAAAGAAAACAAACAATATGCCTTTGTCATCCACACATCAGTTTCCCTACTGAGTGTCCCACACTACTGTATACGGTCAAGCGCTGTCTTTGTGCTAAACCCCTATGGCAGAGAGTGTGTGTTGTTTAGTTTTGTTTTGTGCAATACTGGGAATTTAACCCAGGGCCTTGAGCATGCTAAGCAAGTGCTCTACCACTGAGCTGTACCCCAGCCCTTTAACTGTAAGTTTTATTACTTTCATTTAACACAATAAAGCGCTAAGGCTCAAAGATGATCAGCAAGGTCATGTAACTGGTAAGTCTGAGTCCAAATCATCATCTTCTCTCTTACCCAGGTACAGCCAAAGAGTCTTGTGCAAGCCCCTCTCCAGCAGGAAGAGCTGGGGTATAAACTCCCAGATACAGAGAGGAGGGAACACTGAACCTTTGGTTGTCAGGCCAAGCGTCTTCTGAAGATAAAGGAAGGTACCCAGCTTAGGGAGATGACTCAGTGGGTAAAGGGCTTACCACACAAGCATGAGGACCTGAGTTCAAATCTCCAAAGCCCATATAAAACTGAACGTGACAGCAGACATATGTGATCCCATTGCTCCTAAAGAAAGATAGGAGGAGAAGACAGGAAAATTTAAAAAGCTGGCAGGCCGCCTTGCCTGCTGTATGTAGCGCGAACAAGAGATCCTGCTGCAAAAGAGGTGGAAGGCTAAACTGACATCTGAGGTTGTCCTCCGACCTCCAAACATGAGCTGTGACACATGCACACCTGCCCAGAGAAGGCCACAATTTGAAGTTTCATGCTCCTAGTATGTGATGTGTCCACGTGTTCATTCACGGAGGAGGCAGCAGCCCCTTCGTTGGCCTTCCTTTTTACTCGTGCCGTCACACAACCGGCAGAGACTTGTTCATTGAACCACTCATGCCAAGAAGCCTCACACTAGGTCAAAAGCATAGGCTCTGTCCCGTAAGAGCCCTGTGGGGAGGCGGGATGGCGGGAAGGCAGGAGGCTCTGGCAATAGAGGCCACATACTTTTATTCGATTCCCAGCAGCCGTCAGGGCCTCCCTATGCTCATTGTCCTGGGGAACCTGATGGATGTAGGGTAGACAAAGGAGACGCGGCCCACCTGGTTGCTGTGCCTCAGCAAGTACCAGGGAGAAGACAGGAATAGTCTTTCCAGAAATAACCTCCCTGGGCAGTGGTCTTGAAAGCACCAACACTGGTAATACAATTAGTTCAACTGGGCTGGTGACAGAAGCCTGAAGACTTCATCCAGGAATTGCTGTGGCCGCCATGTCCGGTATAACTGCCTGACTTTGTAGGTCACTGTGGGGCCAAGCCTGCTAGCCTCTCTCAGAGCCGTGTGGCCTGACCAGAAAAGACCAAACCCATCATTTTAGTCGTCGTGTCCCAGGGGCAAGGCCTACATGCTGTGTGGTTCTCACTGTCTGCTAATCTAGATGTCAGGGGAAGAGCCAAAAGGCCCTTAGGAAAGCAAGGGGTTAAGCCAGCCTCATGAACCTCACTGGAGTGACTCAGTCTTCTCATAAGGGAGGGTTTTGTTCTTACAGCTTGGGACTTTTGCTTTCATTTAGCACCCAAAGAATGTAAGAGTGATTAGGGTGCTATTAATATCCAGCCTAGCCTCCCTCTGGGCAAAGGGCTGAGGCAGGAGACTGCTTGGAATAACTATACACACATCTAGGCCCCTCCACAAATCCAGAGGGGCAGGAGGCTGCATCCCCTGCTCCCACTCTTGTAGATGGTGCTGAGGCTGAGAAGGGTGGGGATTTGACCGAGGCCACAGGAAAGGTCCGTGAGTCCCTGCTCCTGGGAAGTGTGAGGCCGGCCAAGGGCAGAAGGAAAACCAACGTGAGAGCAGAGCTTCTGGTCCCCCTTCTACTTGTGGTCTTGCTCGCAGGAGAGGGTGCTGTTTCCTGCCCTCACCCTGGGTGGCCTTGGGTGAGTCATGTCCTCAGATGACTGTGATGAGCCTGAGGTACTGGGTAGAGACTCTGTGTCCTGGCTAACTACAGACCTGTGTCTGCACCCCGAGTGAGCCAGGTCTACCTCCTGTGTACTGCCTGTGAACCCAAGAGCTCAGATCCAGCAGCAACTCTCCTAGTTCTGCCCTGCTGGATCCGTCTCCTTCCTCGGGTTCATCATTTGTATTGGTGTCGACCTTTTAGGACTGGTGTAAGGGTTAGAGTAGTAAATTCTTGCAACATGCAGACACACAGCATGCTCTCTGGAGCTTCCCATGCCCACTTTGAATAGGATCTGAGTTTTCCCAATCTTAGTCACCAAAACCTGAGCAAAGCCCCAAGATTCTGTCGCTTATCCCACAGGCTCAGAATTACACAGGGGCCTCAACCTGACCAGGGGCCTCAACCTGTATGCACCAGTAGTAGATAAATGAGCATTAGACATGACAGGAGTTCTGAGGTCTGCAGCCACAGCCAGCGCCCACACTCCCACACAGCCACTGGCTTCAGGAGGTGGTCTGCAAGACATTTGGCCAACATTACTGGGCTGAGGAAGAGGACACGGGGCAGCTGGGAGTATCCTGGTCTATGCTGTCATCAGTCCCAGGCTATGTCGTGGCCAACTATGGGTCTGTCTGGTTCAAAGACCCGGTTATTTCTGCCAACCCTGTGGTAATGGGGTTCCAAAGATTTCCATGTACAAGCAACAGGTGACCACCTCCTCCACCCTCCACTCCCACAGAGGCTGACCACACTCACACTTGGCTTGTCCAGACAAGTGGATGCATGAATGAGTGTTTACACCATTATCAGTCTGATAATGGCTCCCTGACTCTCCTGAAAGCATATTTGGGTAGCTAGCAGAATGGGGAGTACGGATGGATGGAGAAGGTAGAAATGGGGATGTGAACACCTGGAAGGCATTTCCCTAGGATTGTCCCCTCAACACCACCTCTGAACTCCACAACGGCCTAAAAGACAGAACAGTGGCCTGGCTGTGCACTTGGGAGACACCTCCAACACACCAGATTCTCAGGATCTGCCCTTGTCTAGGACACCATCCTGGGGCCCAGTTTTCTCTGGCCACACCAACCACTCCTGGTCGGGGGGCAGAGTGTCTCTGGTGAGCAAGCCCTGTTCACAGTGGGTCAGGCCCCACTAAAGAGTCTGGGACCGACATGTTGGCTGTGTAGGGAATGGGAGAGAGATCCCCATGACAAGCAGGCCTTCCTCCTCTGGTGTGTGTCTAAGGTGTCTGTGTTTCTGTGTGTGTGCATATGAGAGAGTAGGAAAAGGAGGAGGCTTGGCTCTGCCTCGTCAGCCTCAGACAGAATTGGAAAGAGCTCAGAAAACCAAAGATGGCTCAGGGTCCATCTGGGTGACAGAGTGACTTTAAGCCCGATCTGAGCAACTGAGTGAGAGCCTGTCTTGAAATGAAAAGCAGTTTGGTGGCAGAGTGCTTGGCTTGCATGAAATCCTGGCTTCGTTCCTCGGGTCCACAAAAGGAAAGCTAAGGGTTAGCTGGAGGAACTTCAAGCATTTGCTTCTGTAGCTAGACACAGGAGGGGAGAACGATGACCATATGAAGGCTGTGGAAAAATCACAGATAAGAAAGAGCGAGTGGGATTTATCAGTGTGTGGTACAAACAGACACAGAGTTAAGGAAAGCAGAATTATTCACAGTGAGCCTGAGCAAATTTCCTGAGTTCCCTGAGGCTTATTCTGTATTGTTCTCACAAGGTGAGCTCACATGGCAACCGCTCGCATTGTGGTTTTCGTGATTAAATATGATCATACAATTACGGGGTGGGGGGTGGCGAGGCAGGGACAGTGCTGGTGCTGTGGAGGCCCAGGGGGACCTGCTCCTTGCTCCTCTTGGGAGGTAAGCAGCCCCTAGTCTGAAGTCTTGGGCCAGTTTCTCAGGCAGAACTCTAGCGAGGAAACCCCCAAAGAGGTAGCTCCTTGGCATGTCCAAACAGTCTGTGCCTGTGGGCATACTCTGGAGGCTGTGACATCCCAGGACTGGGACAGCCCAGTCGTCTCTGTGCCCCAGACCTGGGCTGTCTTGAGAAGCTGTGTACTTGTCCATCTGCTTGTTCAGTCGAGCTGTCAATCACCACCAAACCAAGGCATACCATCAGGCCCATGCCCATAAGGACCAACACCATGTTCACTCCTGCCCTGATACTTAGAAAGCCCTGGGTGCAAACAGCACTGAAGCACAAGGAGGCTCAGGCCAGGGCCAGACCTCCCTGCTCCCACTGACCCTCCCCCACCAGGACAGGAAATGAGCCAAAACGTTCGCCCCAGGTTTCCTCTCCAGCTTGTTCTCTTCAGCAGTTCTTTTTTTAAAAAGAAGTCCGCTTGAAAAATGGTTGTTTTTTTTTTCTTCTTGGAAATATGTGTGATTGCTCAATCCACAGCAGTTCAAAGGCACCAGGAATGGCAGGGAAGCATGTGAGCCTCCTACTTAGCTCCAAGCAGAAATAAATCTTACCCAGTTCCCTTTGTGCCTGGCTTTCCAGAGACACTTCCCTGAGTCACTCACACCAGGGTGATGTGCGTCACCTCTGGAGTCAGGGACCACATGGTATACCAAGGTCCAAGAGCCCTATAAAGCGCAGGGCCCCCAAGGAATGCTCAGAGGAAATGAAAGTCGGGACCTTCTCAGGCTCTGGGATTGGCCCTGCCTTGCCCAGGTGGGGATCTGAGAATCACTAAACCTGGCTGAATCTGGAATACTAGGTCCTTTCTACCTAGTATTTTAGACAAGCTTCTGCGGTGGGATATAGGAACTGCTCACCCGGCTCACAGGGGCCACTCTAAAGTCGTGTAGGCTAACCTAATGGGTGAGCCCCAAGGTCGGAGAGACCCTGTCTCAAAACAATAACTCTCTAGGATCAGCACTAAAGGCTGATCTCCAGCCTCTACATGGACAAGGACACCCGTGCAACACACACACACACACACGAGTGCACATGCACACACACACACCCTTGAATACTCACACACACCAGTACAGATATATGCACAAAATCAAGTTACACAGACTTAGAACTGAAAAAGTTAGCTAAAACTGAAGGACATCCACACTCGGCCACTCTCTTGTGAAATTACTAGGATCTGTGCTCTTGATGGACTCCTGTAGTGGAAACTGTCCAATGTCCACCTCGTCTCAGCTGTCATTAGTGACATCCATTAGCGGTAATGGGAGTGTCTGCAGACAGACCCAAGCAAGGAGTGCCTGTGAAGGCCACCCCTTCTCCCAGAGTGCTGGCTACTAATGAATGTTTACTGCACACCACCAAGCTAGGCAGGCCTGGCTTTCCATTCTTGCCAGGTGCACACAGAACACTATCACCCTGGCTATGAGCCTGCCAGCTGCCTTTAATCAAGTCCTCCCTGGAGAGCCACAGAAATTGTATGTTCTGATCACAGTGTCCAACAAATAGCCACCCTGGGGATATTCACTGTGTTTTTATAACCTTTGCACACATCTTCTCCCCTATGCGTGAGTTGCTATCCCTCCCCATCAAACTCCTACCCATCCTTCAAAACCCAATTTAAATACACCCTCCTTCCTAAACCATTCCTCCTCTTTACCCCAGAAAAAAAAAAAGGATTCCATTCCTATATTTTTTCCTACTGCCATCCCAACCAATTGCCACCAACTTGATAACATAAAACAACACAAATTTATTATCTTACAATTCTGTTGTTGAAAGTCAAGTTCTGGGGCTGGAGAGATGGCTCAGAGGTTAAGCGCACTGGCTGCTCTTCCAGAGGTCCTGAGTTCAACTCCCAGCAACCACATAATGGCTCACAACCATCTGCAACGAGATATGGTGCCCTCTTCTGGCATGGAGGCATACGTGCGGGAGGAATAAAAAGGAAGGAAGAAAGGAAGGAAGGAAGGAAGGAAGGAAGGAAGGAAGAAAGAAAGAAAGAAAGAAAGAAAGAAAGAAAGAAAGAAAGTCAAGTTCTGTTTCAGTAGGCTAGACTATGCCAGGGGCTAGAAAATGACTCATCAGTTGAGAGCACTGGACTTTTTGAGAAGACCTGGGCTCAACTCCTAGCACCCACAGCCATCTGTAACTCCAGCTGTAGGTCATCTGACATCCTCTTCTGGCCTTTGAGGAAACCAGGAATGCAAGTAGTGCACAGACATTCATGCGGCCACACACCTACACACACAAAGTATCAACACTTCAGAATAAATAAGTACAATCTGAGTGCCAGTTGTCTTCCTCCCAGAGGCTCTAGGGAAGGAAGCTTCTCTCCACCTCTAGCTGCTGGGGCTGCCTCAAGGGGTCCCTTCTCCCTGCTCCCCACCCTGCATCTTCTCTGACCTCTGAACTTGGCCCCCATGTGTGTACTTCCTTCTCTGACTTTGTACTCCCTGACTCTGGTATGACTTTGATGTCGTCTCTGTCCCTCCATCTACAGAAACCCCTTTGTAGTTCAAGTGACACACTCCAAGGCTCCGTTTTGAGCTCTCTCAGAGAGCTCTGCACAGGCCTCAGCTCATTTAGAATATAAAAGCCTCACCATCAAGAACTTGTCTCATTTATACTTTCATGGATATCTTATAAAAATTCATTATAAAGATATTTATATCTCAGTGACGTCTGGTACAGAAACAAGCATGGAAGAGCTGCCCTATCTGTAATCCGTAGGAAGGAGGCTTTGCTTTCTTTGAGAAGCAGCTTCTGTGAAAACAAGGTCCATGAAAAGATGGTACACACATCTCCTTCTGGGGTCAGGCCGGTAGGATGAGTGGCAGAGCCCCCGAGGATTGATGGGGTCTGTGGTGGCAGAGGGTGTGACTGTCACTTAACTAGGGCTGCTATTTAGTTTTGGGGTCAAGAAGAAATACCATCTTTTGTTGGCAAGCATTTCCAGTTTCCAAGAAAAGCCAAAACTCTAGCGCTAAAAATAAAACCACCTGATTTAGAAATGCTAAAGCTAATACCAAAAGAGAGAGAGAGAGATACCAAAGGACCAAACACAAGTCTCTGGGGAATTGGACTGCAGCTACCAGTTGCCACTTCTGATTTATGCCCTCAAGTATGTTCCTCTGGGCCTTACATACCAATTAATCTAATTCAGTCTCAACAGCAGTGCCTGCCACAAGCACCCTCACAAAGGCCAGTGAGCAAGATGGAGCCAGGTCTGTCCAAAAGGCTGGGGTGCCTCATCAGGTGCACAGAGTTCTGCTCTCAAGGCTGTGTGGTCCCTGGTGTAGCTCCTTGAGGTATGGGCCTAGATGTGATTGCCCTAGATTGGCCTCATTTCTTCAGGGAGGCCAGGTCTTGCATCAATGAAGGACCTCACAAGCCAATGACTGTATGCCTAGAAACGTCATTGCTTCAAACACAGCTCAGCAGTGACAGGAATCACACACCACATCACAACAACTGTCTGTCTACTTCTAACAACTGCCATGGGTATGAACAACAGGACGTATTCAAGTAAGGGGTACATGCAGACACTCCCCTGTGTTCCTTGACTCAACTAAGGATAACACTGACAACCTAAGCCCTCTTTTGTGACAGTTTGAATGTAAAAATATTCACCACAGACTCCTGTGTTTAAACACTTGGTCCCTGAACTGCTAGCACTGTTTTGGAAGGTTGTGGACCAGGAGAGACCTATGGCCTAGCTGGGGAAGTGGATCTCTCGAGGGTGGACCTTACGGATTCTGGCTCCAGCTGGCTTCCTCTCCTGTCTCCACTTCCTATCCCTGGCCTCACACTCCTGCCACCACCGCCAGAGCAGCAACACCACCATGCTGTCCTACTCCCTTACCCTCCACTCCCCACCCTCACCCACCTCCATGGTGGACTGTACCTACAAAATAAACTACTTCTTCCTCAGGTTACCTTCTGCCATCTAAAGTAGATAAACACCTCTGCCTGGCATCACACCCACATATGCCCTTCTTCTTCCTCAGCTCCATTTAATTTCAGACTCACTGCAGACAGAGGGGCCTGGGCCAAAGGGCACTGTGTTCCCGGCACAGATAGAGGCTCTCTCACATGGCACACCATGTCCCCGGCACAGATAGAGGCTCTCTCACATGGCACACCATGTCCCTGGCACAGATAGAGGCTCTCTCACATGGCACACCATGTCCCCGGCACAGATAGAGGCTCTCTCACATGGCACACCGTGTCCCCGGCACAGATAGAGGCTCTCTCACATGGCACAC
>JAQHUG010000263.1:29008-42993 GCA_028555095.1 Dicrostonyx torquatus | reverse complement strand
TAGACCAGGCCGGTCTCGAACTCACAAAGATCCGCCTGCCTCTGCCTCCCAAGTGCTAGGATTAAAGGATTAAACATTTTTTTAATGGGTGAAAGTTTTGAATAGTCATCTCTAGAGAATACACAGATGACCAACTAAGGCTCAGGGCTTGGGAGATAGCTCGATGGGTAAAGATGCTTGCTATATGAGCCTGAATATGAGTTTGGATTCCCAGCACACATGTTTTTAAAAAACACTCATGACCAGCTGCAAAAATGCTCACCATCAAAGATGCTCAACCACCAAGGAAATGGAACCCAGAACAAGAATGCATTATCAACGCACTCAACAACAATACATTATCAACGCACTCAACAACAACGCATTATCAATGCACTCAGCAAGAGTGAACCATGCCTGGTACTGGAAACCTTGCCAGCTGCTACTGAAGGCTTGGATCTTGGAAGAGAACCTATAGCCATCACTTTACTAAACCAGCATCACCTGACAGCATTCTAAACATTTGTTCAAAAACAACAAGACGTGTAGTCCTCAGCCCTCATTAAAGAAACTTCTCTTTGCAACAGACAGAGAGCATTACCGAAAACCACAACCAATCAAAATGAGTTATGGAACCTGGTCCCAACTCCTACACCTGAGGCTCAGGGGACACTGTGGGAGAGGGAGTGGAAAGATCATAAGAGCCAGAGGAACACTGAGGTTGCTGTGGGACTGTCACTAGGAGTATCAGAAACTACACCTATAAAGGCTCACACTCAGAACTGCATAAATATGAGCCAAACAAGGATGACTGCAATACACATGCCAAAATGGACAGGGAAAGGTCATGAGGCATCACCCTACAGGCAGCTAAGGAATGCTGAGAGGGGAAAAGAGTCCCCTTCAGCGAAGAGCATTCGTATCAGTTATCTGATACCAAATGGTGAGCCTTGAAAATACACACATCCTACAAGTAACATTACATTGACTGATCAGATCGTAGTTTTACATTTATTATATGTATTTATATATATATTATATATACATATATATATGACAACAATTAATTAAAAAAGAGGCCGTGGATTTGAAATAGAACAACGAAGGGCACATGGGAGGGTTTGGAAGGAGAAAGGGAAATAATATAATTATATTATAATCTCAAAAAGAAAAGCAATTTAAAGAATGCTGCATTGGTTCAAACCCACTATAGTAGCAAAAATCACAAAGCCAGGCAAGAAATTGGATGAGGATGTAGGAAAGTGAAGGCGCATGTATTGTTGATAGGAACAGTAAATGGGACAGGGCTTTGACAGGTCTTTACAGCGGCAGTTCTCAACCTTCCGAATACAGCGACCCTTTAACACAGTTCCTCATGTTGTGGTAACCCCAATCATAAAATTTTGTTGTTACTTCATAACTCTAATTTTGATACTGTTATAAATCATAATATAAATATCTGATATGCAGGATATCTGATATACAACCCTCGAAGGGGTCGTGACCCACAGGTTGAGAACCGCTTTAGCATCTAAAGGTTAAACAGAACCACACTAATCTATCAGTTCTGTTCCTTCATTTACCTAGGAGAAAAGAACCTGTGTCTACACAAATCACGTATACAACATCCACAGTAGCTTTTCCTGCAGTAGTGAAAAGGTGAACACACATTATATGCTTATTAATTAATCAATGACTGAACAAAATATGGTCCAATCATACAATAGAATGCTACTCAGTCTAAAACAAGTGCATGCTAGACTATGCATGCATCTGGGGAGGGCTAGAGATGGTTTAGTGGTTAAGCACACACACACTTCTTGCAAAGGACCTGAGTCAGATTCCCAGCACCCACATCAAACAGCTCACAACCATTGATAACTGCATGTCCAGGTAGATCCAGTGCCCTCTCCTGGCCTCCATAGGTACTGCACTCATGTGGACTTAACCCCCCACACACAATGCTTAATGAAAAATAACAAATGAAAAGATGAACCTTCAAAATAATATGCTAAATGAAAGAAATAAGTCATAAAAGACATACTGTATGACTTAATTCATATGAAATTTCAGAATACAAAGTAAATTGTGGACGGTTAGGGCAGGGGAATAGAAGGAATGAACAGTGGGCGGGAGGGAAGGGGACATGAATCAACAGTGGCTGTTAACATGAAGGGAGTTTCTTGACTTTAATGAATTAGATTGTGATAATGACTACATAACTCTGAATGTGTTTTAGAAAAACACTTAAATCAGTGGGTTATATGGTGCATGGATTAAAACCTGAGAGGGAGAGTATACGAGCTGACCCTATCTGTATTTTACCTCTGGGGAAGTTTCCTCAAACAAAAGGTACGGGCTGGGCCCAAAGTTCAGTGACAGTGCCTGCCTGCCTGTGCAAGGTCCTCACTCCCCAGCACTGCAGAACTGAGCCAAAATATAAATGATAAAAGACACTAAGTAAGATAGTATCTAAATCTCTAAATGTACATAATGCAAAAAAGCAGAGGAGAGAAGAGGTGGAGTTTGCTTCTCTGATGAGGTCATGTTGGAAGGCGTGAAGGGGAGACAGGGAAAGCTTGAAAGAAGAGGAGGAACAAAAGACATGGACACAACAAAGTTACTGCAGACAGGTGAGTGCAAGCAGGGTTAGTGCAAGCTGGGATCCAGTCTAGACAAAAAGGTCCCAGGTGTAGTACACACACACACACACACATGTAGTGATATTTCATTTGTATTTTAATAAATAAAGTTTGCCTGAAGAGAATAAAAGAGCCACACTGGTCAGCCATACAGACCAGGCACTGATGGCACACATCTCTAATCCCAATAGCCACACAAGGTTGCCACAGAAGCCAGGCAGTAGTGGTGCACACCTTTAATCCCAGCACTAGAGAGGAATATAAGACAAGAGGAGACGGCTCTCAGGCTCAGTCTCATTCTGAGGATTCGTGGAGGCAGAATTGCCATTTCGGTCTGAGGTAAAGTAAGAGCCAGTAGCTGGCTGTTTTGTTTTTCTGATCTTCAGGTTGAACCCCAATATCTGACTCTGGGTTTTTATTATCCATGCCCCCCTCACACGCGCATGCATACCAGTTCCAATGTAGGATTTTTTTCCTTCCGGGTATATACTGTTTCTCATGGGATGCACTTGGAATTCTGCCAGCAAAGGCGTACACAAAGATGAGTTTTACGAGAACGGGCACAAAAGGGGACGGTGTCATGCAGTTCTCATCCTGAAGTCTCTATGAATAAACAGAGACAGGATTTACCCCACAGTCAGAGATTTCACAGCCAGGCCTGTTTCATCCTCAGCTGTAGGGAGAGAGTAGGGAGATGGAACCGTGAGCTATTCCAGCTCACTAGGCCATTCCTCCGGAATTTCAGCTGAGAGCTCCCAGGAAGATGCTCTGGCCGCCTCTCTGTCCATCCACTCCCAGCGTGACCATCACAGTGAGGACACCACCTGTTCTCCTGTCCTGCTGGTGATGGATGAGCTCAGCCGGAAGAATGGTTGTGACTGTGAGCTGCACCCAGTATTGGCTCCCTCCCAGCTCAGCAGAGGCGAGAGGACCACTGATGTGTCTGGATGGTTTCTGTCCTGTTCTCTCTCCTCTTGAGGCTTAGCTTCTTGGACTTCTCTTGAGTCCAAGATGCACAGTGTGCCTGAAATGGCTTTGTCATCTCCCAAAATGACAGATTGGAGAAGTTGGTTTTGGGTGCTTCTAGCTCTGGATACCCTAGAGAAACAGGAAGCAGTCCCAGGAGGGAGAGCCTGAGCAAGGTCCTACAGATTCCAAGCATGCTGCACCAACGCTCGTGGGGAGCAGCCTTTGAGCTGCAGGGCTCCCTAAGCATCCACCATTTAAAACAGCAGTATGAATGTAGTTCTGACTCCAAAAATAACCCTAAGAGCATCTAAAATTTCTTTCCATCCTAAGCTGGGCCAGTCCCTTGGGCATGATGTCGCTATTTCTAAAACATCCCTGCTTTCCCAGTATGCCTTTGTCAGATCAAACTTCCATCTGGGCTTCCCTCCTGCCTGGCCCTCTCTACCCTGCATTGCCCAACCTGTCTCTCAAGCAGGAAATTCTCAAGTTATGCCTTCCACTTGGTGTTACTGCATTAGAGATCTTTAACCTGCTACATGGCTTAGGGGAGCAGAAAGAGTTCCCTTTAGAAGCTCCTAGAACTTTGAAGGTACAGACAAGAGGATCAGGAGCTCAAAGCCTGTCTTGGTTACATAGAGATTCTGAGCCTACCCTGGGCTCCATGAGACTCTTAATAAAAATTATGATAATGATGATGACAATAATAATGACAACAATAAATGGTTCCTTGGAGAAGTGGTCTGGGTGGTTCTCTGTGGTGGAACTGTGACTTAATTCCTAAAATCCCACTCCCATGGGGGCAGAACTTCTCTAACAGACGTATTCTGGAAGGTGGGAGGTAGCTCGAATCTACAGGTTTGTCTGTTCTGAGAACATACAATAGGTAATCTTGTGCCTGACTTTCTTTCACCTAAACAGTGTTTTGAGGCTCATCTGTGTAGCAGCATTTACCAGAGCCTCTTTTCTTTTTACACAGCTGAGTAATACTCCATTGTATAGATACACCACACTTTGTCCTTTTATCAGCCCGTAGATAGGTGGGTTATTTCTGCCTCTCGGCTATTGGAAATAGCCCCGCTATAATTATTAGCATACCCACTTTTTTTTTTTTTTTTTTTTTTTTGGTTTTTCGAGACAGGGTTTCTCTGTGGCTTTGGAGCCTGCGCTGGAACTAGCTCTTGTAGACCAGGCTGGTCTCGAACTCACAAAGATCCGCCTGCCTCTGCCATCCAAGTGCTGGGATTAAAGGCGTGCGCCACCACCGCCCGGCTTTAGCATACCCACTTTTGCTGGAACACCTATCTTCAGTTGTTTTGTGTTTACGCTTGAGAGTGGAACTTCCAAGTCACGTGACTTAATTCACCACCTCTCATGCTCACCAACACAAGTAGTTTCTGTTTAGATGATGTCATGAGAGGAGAGGCCAAGGCTCTTCAGTAGGTTCACCATGATTTCCCTGTCCTTGTGGCTCCTTGAAAGGGACTGTTTTAATGCCAATGTCTTTCTGTTTGGAACATTTTCATTGTACAAGGGATTTCCTGTCTACTGCTGAATACACTCAGACAGCACACTGTTATGTCTGTCCTACAGACACAGAAGGAACTTGGAAAGACCACACGGCCATGAAGGTACAGCCAAGACTGCCCTTTCTGCACCATCACAGGGCCCTCTGTCCATCTGTCTCTCTGTCCAAGGTCATTTTGAAATAGTTGGCCCTTCTTGAATTGGTTCTCAGATCACCATTGTTCAGATATAGCCCCTACTGGGTGATGGGTCAGGGCTGGCACAGACTTCTGTGGACACTCTGCCAGCTGGTACCTCCTTATTCTTTTTTAAATTTTATTTTGTAGTACTAGAGATGGAATTGGGACATGACCCTAGACAAGCTAGGCAAGTGTCCTGCCACTAAGCTGTATCCCCAACACACCTTCAATTTTTTAATTTTAAGTCAGGATCTCACTAAGCTACCCAGACTGACCTTGGACTCACAAGCTTCCTGCCTCGGCCTCTCCAGTAGCTAAGGTCACAGGTTTACACCATTAGGCCTGGGTGATATCTCATTTCTAACCTGCCCTTTCTCCTGGGGCAGATTCTGCCCAGACCCAACAATAATGTGTACCTTTCCTGAGTGCTCCCCTGTTTTCTAGAATCCCAGCTGGGTGATCTTTTCTCATCCTTCTACCAAAGTGACCCTAACAGCCCATGGCTCAGCCAAAGTTCTATGGATTTCCTCCCTGGCCTTTTGTTGGTTCCAGAAGTGACCCTTCCCTTCTTAGGGAGAAATCAGTTCTTGAATGAAGGTGTCTTAGTGACCTCCAAAGCAATATGAGAGAGCCTTGCTGGTCTGTGGACTGCAGGCTTCCAGCCCTAGTAGTCTACAATGACATGGGACCAGAAGATAACAAAAAATAAGACAGGCAAGAAATGGTGGGTCACAGTGGCAACCTTCCTGATCACAGGAGGCCTGCCGTAGGCCTGAAGCTTGAGACACTTGAGACACCTTCCTACGGATGGGTGCCATTCAAATAAGGAAACTGAGACTCTGTGAAATACCATGATGCTTCCAAAGTCTCAGAGATGAGGGAGGCTATGGGGGATTAAGAACACTCAGAGCACTGGGTGGCGGTGACACAAGCCTTTAATTCCAGCACTCAGGAGGCAGAGGCAGGCGGATCTCTGTGAGTTCAAGGCCAGCCTGGTCTACTAGAGCGAGTTCCAGGACAGGTTTCAAAGCTACAGAGAAACCTTGTCTCAAAAAACCAAAGGGGGCGGGAGATTCAACGACACTCAGAGCCCATCCTTTCCCTATTGTCACCCACCACCCGTCTTCCAAGTAGGAGCTCTGGGGGCTGGTCTGGACATCCTTGGTGATTCTGCAGGAGCTGAGGATCCTTAGGTAATGGGAGATCTACCCACATCCATTCAAGTACAAGCACCATCCTAGCTGTTCCCAAAGCATGTTAAAGTGATGACACCAGCTCCAAAGAGCAAGCGCTCTCATGCCACTCCATCTGAGGATCTTGGTGCCTGAGAGGCTTTGGTCCTGAGGACATACCAGAGCACTTGGGACACATATGCACAATATAAATCTCCAGAACACACAGGGCATAGTGTCTTCCAGTCTTATTTGGTCAAGCCATTTTATTTCTAGGCCAAGTAGTCCCTTTAAAACACAAACATGGAGTGCCCTAAGGCCTTTGGGGTTAGATGGCATCTGGATGTGGGAGAGGAGGGCGGTTGTAGGAGCAGTCACTTCGGGTTGTGTCTAGACCTGTGTCACCCCTGGGCTGAGGACTGGCTTCCCATGGAGATGGCTCCGGAGTACTGGTACTTCATGAGAAAAGCTGGAGAAGTGACCCAGATGAGGGTTAATGACTCTCTAGCTCACTTGTCCACTGGGGATGGCATAAAGAGGAGGGTACACAGGTCATCCAGGAAGTTTGATGTTTACATGGCTATTGAATACTGGATACATCTTCCATATTGGACCGTGTGTGCCTGTGTGTGTGCACATGTGCACACGTGTATGTGGAGTCTGGAGGTCAGGAGCCATTCATCTTGGTTTTTTGTTTGTTTGTTTGTTTGGTACAGGGTCTCTTACTGGCCTAGAACTCATCTAGTAGACCTAAGTTGGCTATTCAGTGAGACAGAAGAATTCCCGTCTCCTCCTCCTGGTGCTAGCATTACAAGCATATGCCATCACACCTAGCTTTCTGTGTAGGTCCTGGGGATTGAACTTATCCTCATGCTTAGATAGCAAGCACTACACTGACCGAGACATCTCCCAAGAGTCCATACAAGACTTCCTGCCATGAAAATCCTTTCTGAGGTTTGAGAAAAACAGTGTGTTTTCTAGGATCCAGGCATTCTTAGTGTACCAGGCAACAGATTTGCAGACTGTCACCAGGGCCTAGGGAAGGTTCAGAGTGCAGAGCTGTGCTTCTGAGGTGGCCCTCAGGACTCTGCAGCTGTCCCCAATTCCAGGTGATTCTGCCACTACAGTCTCCCAATGATATTCAAAACAACAGGTAATGTGGACAGGACTAACTTCTTCATCAGACACAGAAGGACCAGGGCCAGGGACCCACAAAAGTGCTCCAATTTCAAAATCAGAAGAAAAAAAAATGGACTTTTAGGTCAAAGAACATGTTTCAGTAGATGTATTTATCTTCCCACAAGGCTAGAAAAGAACACTTTTAAGTTTGGTTTTATTTTTGTACTCTCCTTAGCTGAGGATGACCTTAGACTCCAGATCCTCTTCCCTCTACCTCTTGAGCACTGGGGTTCCAGATGTGGGCCATCACTCCTGGTTTTATGGAATGAAGCACAGGGCTTGTACATGCTAAGCAAATATTCAACCGACTGAGCTGCATTCCTAGTCTGTAAATACTTTCTGAAGGAGGAAAAGACCCATGTAGATAAAAGTGCCAGGGGTCCACAAGATGCTAATGAGAGTCTGGAGGCAGGGCTGGCAGCAGTGAGCTTGGTTATACCATCTAACATAGGCCTGAAACTGAACTCCGGAGAACCAACTCAGGAAAAGCTCTCCCGAGCAGGTTTTATGGTCCTCGGGGGGGCTATAGAAACACAGTCAAAGCTAGTGTCCTGTGACTGTGTATTGACTGCCCACTCCATCTCCTGGGTCTTCCTGGGGTCACCAGTTGGAAACTTTGAAGGTGTGCCCAAAGTCTGCTGGACTCCTCCACTTCTGATGCCTATAAGGTCCATCCCTTCCAGGCCTGAGCTCCAGGGTCTACGAGCACTCTCCTGCTCCCAAAGCCAAAGAGTCTGGAGAAACTGAACCTGCAGCACGAGGAAAGGGAACCAGGCTCTCACAGCTCTGTTAAGGATGAAAACAAGACCATTGGCTCTGATCTGAGCAGTGGATGTCTAAACTGAAGCATGAATCAAGCGTCTTGTTAACAAAATGACAGGGAAATAGGCAGCCCTCCAACAGTAAATGTTTCCTTAAGCACAGCCTGATGCCAGCCCAGCTGTCCCCAGGGGTACTGCAGGGCCTTTCGGAGAATGAGCCTGAACAGCTGGCTCTTAAACACACCTGCACGGCCCCTCCTTGTCACCCACACAGCGTCTGTCACAATTATTGCCCTGGGATGGCCTCAATCACGCAACTGTTGGGTGGATCCCTGGGCCTTGCAGGATAAACAGTCTACCGTGAGGAACCAGCCTTTGGAGAAAAGAGCAAGTTTGCTCACCGGCACAGTGAAAGCCAGGCTTCGGAGCAGGGATCACCTCTTCTAGATTAGCGTCATTCTTCTCAGGAAATGGCACTAAGGGTGGGTACTGAACAGTTCTCACTCTCTTCAGACCTGGGACTCTCACTCATCCATTCGTTCCCTGCCTGCCAGCGGCCCAGGAACAACCTGCCACAGAATTACCCTTTCTTAGTACCTCTCTCGAAACCTACAATGAGCTAACTTTTTTTCTGTTTCTTATTATAGGTATGAGTATTTTGCCAGCATGTGTATAGGTGCACCATGTGTGTACAGTGCCCACGAAAGCCAGAAGAGGGTGTTGGATCCCCTTGAACTGGAGTTACAAATGGTTGTGAGCTGCCACGTGGGTGCTGGGAACCAAACCTGGATCTTTTCCAAGAGCAGCAAGTGCTCTTAACCTTTGAGTCATCTCTCCAGCCCCCTGGGAAAACCTTTTTGACACCTTACAAACTCAACCTGTACTTCCTTCCTGGTCTAGTCAACTCCTAAGTGTTAATTTCACCCTTCCCCCTCATTCTGGCTATTGCTCTTACATTTTCTCTGTCTCTCTCTCTCTCTCTCTCTCTCTCTCTCTCTCTCTCTCTCTCTCTCTAACAGGGTCTTGCGACATAAGCCTGGTTTGCTTGGAAATCACTATGTAGCCCAGGCTGGTCTCAAACTCATAGAGATCCACCTGCCTCTGCCTCCCAGGTGCTAGCATTTGAGCAGAATGTCTAGTTAGGGCAATGTGGCCTTGGCAATGACTCCTTCTACAGTGTGACCCTGTCTCAATCTTCTTAAAATGGAGATAATGTTAAGTACCTCACAGAGTGACACAAATATGAAATAATAGAGGTGATGCATCAGACACAGTATTTGGCTAACATTCAATAAACGCTAACTGTTAGAGTAATAATAGCAAGCCTTTTGTTGTTCTTGTCATCATCTAATAAAACACAGCCCTATAGATTTCATCAAATGCTGCCTTTCTCTCTGAGCTCTGAGAAGGTGCTGTGTGTGCAGAAATGACTTTGATGCCTTCCAAACTCTAAGAATACTGATGTAGGGACTACTTGCCAAGCATTTCTGGGTCTAAGACGTGAAATCCCCCAACACCTCCAAACCTGCTTTCCCTGGACCCAGAAGAACTAAGAAATAGTCTGCCCCTGAGTCAAGGGGGTCCTGGAACACCAAACCTGTCTGTTTACACTGGCCATACAGGGACAAGAGCAGGGAAATAGGCTGTCCTCCAATGGCTTAAAGGTAAAATTCCCACATGTGACGGACGCCATTCTCTGAGTGTGTGCTGGGGTGGGAAGCCAGGAAGCTTAGCAGGTTGGCCAGAAAGGCCAAACCAAGTTAACAAGTCAAAACCTCCTTTGAAGACACTTTGATTTCAACAGTTTTCCCTTTTTGAGGAAACCCTCAACCTTCCTAGGGCTATAGCCATTTAATACAGTTCCTCATGTGGTGACACCAAACATAACATTATTTTGTTGCTACTTCATAACTGTAATTTTGCTACTGTTATGAATCGGAATGTAAATATCTGGTATGCAGGATATCGGATACAGGACCCCTGGGAAAAGATTATTCAACTCCCAAGAGGTCTCGACCCACAGATGATCTAAGCTGATTCTCCATAGCCACATCTGTGTCCTGTGATCCTGACCACTGACCGTTGCTGGTGATCCCATGCTGGGTTATTCAAGATCTTTCTTCTGAGATTATTCAAGATTCTTTCTTGAATCATCAAGTCTGGTCAGGCTAGCTTGTGCCCTAGAGAAATAGTCCTCATAGTACAGTTGACCCATCCGTGCAGTACAAGACATGCCAGGACTAAGAGAGCATGCAGATAAATCCCAGCATTTGAGTGATTAGGCAAGAAGATCATGAGCTCAAGACCCACCTGGGCTACACAGCAAGATCTTGTCTCCAAAAATAAACATAACAAACAAAAAAAGAAATACAAGATAGCCTAATAGAACACAGGAAAAAAACTTGAAAACTGTTTTTTATTTTTATTTTAAAAAATAGAAACAAATAAGCTTCCTTAATATGTCATAACTATTTCCCAGTAGTGGCATTATGCATCCATATGTTGAAAGGTAACTGTCATGACCACCACAATTTCTATCTCTATGACAGTTCCTCTTGTCAAATTGATTGGTGCTGTGGGCTAATGTTCTGGTACACTGTAAGGATTTGTCACTCTTATTGGTTTAATAAAACTCTGATTGGCCAGTAGCCAGGAAGGAAGTATAGATGGAACAACCAGACTAAGAGAATTCTGGGAAGAGGAAAGGCAGAGACACAGTGACAAGCCAGACACAGAGGAAGCAAGATGAGAATGCCTTACTGAGAAAAGGTACCAAGTCACATAACTAAACATAGATAAGAATTATGGGTTAATTTAAGTTGGAAGAGGTAATTAGTAATAAGCCTGAACAATGGGCCAAACAGTTTATAATTAATATAAGCTTCTGTGTGTTTATTTGGGACTGAATGGCTATGGGACCAGGCAGGACAGAAACTTCCATCTACAGATTGGGTTAAGAAACATCTAGGGCACACCTATGTCTATGCCTGTGAGGGCATTTCCATAGAAGACCCACTTGAGATGTGGACATCACCCTATGGGCTGGGTCCTGGACTAATAAATGGGAGAAAGGAGACTGTCAACTGAACACCAGACTCCCCCTTTCTCTCTTTCTGATCTGCCCAGATGTGAGCAAGTAGCTCATTCTCTTGCTGCCACAGCCCCAAGCTGCTCCTGTGGCCATGTGTTCCCACTGTGGTGGATTATAACCTCAAACTGGGCATCTGAACTCAAGTTCTGCCACTTTACAGCAAGCACATTACCCTCTGAGCCCTTTCCTCAGTACATGGACGACGACTTTGCATGTGCAGTGGTTTAGATTTCCTCCTCATCTTCATAATGACCCTTTAAGCATGGCTTAAATAATATGGGGAAGGAACCAGGAAGATGTTAGGGCTTTGTCCAAGGACACAAGGCAATTTGTGGAGCAGGGGTTTGATCGGTTGTTACTTTTGAATGCCTTGTTAACTGTGGAAGTGCCTATAAACTCTCAGGACAAAAATCTTGATGAACCATAGACAGTGATGCAAGGTTCACAGTGCAGGACATGGCATTTCCTGCCAGCAGAAGGCTCATGATGTTAGACTTAGGTTTGCTTCCCAGACAGAGAAGGGGCTTGTTCATGGGGAAGATGATGAGACCTTAGAAAGATTGTCACACACTGAAAGAAGACAAAGGAGAGGGACAGAGTAAAGCAGACCTGGAATGGAGATGCAGGTGTCCCAGATTCATGCTCCAAGAGTCAGGGCCTCTGTTCTGATCAGCTGCACTGGAGCCTTCTGGGATTGGTTCTTGAAGGAGTAGGAATAGAAGGCTCAATATTCTCCCCTGCTCTGAGTCTCACTGTGTAAGCTGCAGAGGGATACAAGCTGGAGACTTGGGAGTGCGATGTTTGTTTGGTTTACCTTGTCACTACACTAGTAGCTAGGTTAGTGGCTTACGTGTGTAATCCTAGAACCTGAGATGATAAAGCAGAAGAATAGTTCCAGGGCAGCCTGGGCTACACAGAAAGTACTAGACCAACCTAGATACACAGCAAGACCCTATTTCAAAGAACAAAGACTAGTAACTAGATGTGTGGTGCTGGCTAAGTGATCTAGCATACCCGAGTCAGTCGGCTCCTATCAACCTTAGATGGTGTCTTAGTGACTTTTCTCTTGCCATGATAAGACATCATGACCAAGACAACTTATAAAAAGAAGAGTTTTCTTGGAATCTTTGATTTCAGAGGGTTAGCATCCATGAGCATCATGGAGAGCACGGCAGCAGAGAGGCAGGCGTGACACTAGAGCAACAGCTGCAAGCTCACATCTGGACATACAGCTGTGAGGCAGAGAAAGAGACTCTGAGAGGCAGTGTGGACTTTCTGAAGCCTCAAAGCCCACCCCCAGTGACACCCCCAACAAGGCCACACCTCCTAATCCTTCTCAAACAGTTCTACCAGCTGGGACCAAGCATTCAAATATATGAACCTATAAAGGCCAATCCCATTCAAAACCACAGATGGCTAACATATGAATTTATGAGGTATTAGTTATATCAGATATAACATATACATGCTGCTAAAAAAAATTGCAACCCAGAAGTAACCCAAAAGAAAGAACTAAAGAAAACATTTAATTCTGGTCTGGAATTGCCTATATAGAACTTAGATACTTAGATTGGGGTGGGGGTGGAGAGCCAGGGGTTGGAGAGACAGCTGAGTAAGGGTTTGAAAAAGGACTTAAGTTTAGATGTCTCGATTGTGAGAGACCCTGTCTCAAAAAAATAAGGTGGACAGTGGCAAAAGATATCCAATGTTGACATCTGACCTCCACTCACATGTACACATGTCCAAGAACATATAATACACAAGCATACATCACACACATATATATATGTACAAACATACATACAAAAAATCAGTCTAAGCCCTCCTAGTTGGAGCAAGTCTTATACAAGAAATGTTTCTATTACACAAGTCCTCTACCAGGCATATCTGAAGGCAAAAAGTCAAACACCCTGCTAGTGGAAAAGTCAGGAGCTGAGGTTCCCACTCTCATGTGACTGTGTTAATCTCAGAGTCTCTCAACAAGGCAGCACCTGTCTCTTGGGCTCATCCTCTTGAAGGAGCAGCTTTGCTACTAGATATGGGCCAGACACTGTGCTGCACGAGAGATGATACTACCAGCTGGCTCCACTGAGGGCAGGATTCCATTGGAGCTCAGAAGCATGCTCCTGTGAACAGCTCAACCCCTTCCCCTGCTTTTTCTCTATGGAATTAGTGCTAGCTCCTCCAGCTCTGAGGTTTAAAGGGCCCTGCCTCCCCTCTGGGTGTGGTGGTTTGAATAAGAATGGTCTCCATAGACTCCTGTATTTGAGTGCTTAGTCACCAGGAAGTGGCATTATCTAAAAGGATTAGAAGGATTGGGAGGTGGCATTGTCAGAGTAGTTGTGGTCTTGTTGGAGGCAGTGTGTGGCTGGGGGTGGGCTTTGTGGTTTAAAAAGCCCAAGCCAGACCCATTCTCTCTCTCTCTCTCTCTCTCTCTCTCTCTGTGTGTGTGTGTGTGTGTGTATGTGTGTGTCTGCTTGTGGATAAGG
>JAQHUG010000263.1:0-28698 GCA_028555095.1 Dicrostonyx torquatus | reverse complement strand
CTGGTCTACAAGAGCTAGTTCCAGGATAGGCTCCAAAGCTACAGAGAAACCCTGTCTCGAAAAACCAAAAAAAAAAAAAAAAAAAAAAAAAAAGACAATGGGCACTATTAGAAAGCCTCAGGCCTTTATTTTCCCATAGGAGCTTTACCTACCATATCAGGGAGATTAGTCTCTGAATCTCAACAGGCCTTAGGGAGTAAAGGAAGGAGGTGTCCCTCATGGGGCCTTCTGAAGACTCTGCCAGGGTTCAAAGGTAGTCCTCTAGACAGTGAGTCCCCTGCTGGCCTTAAACTGTCTATGCAAGTGAGAACAGTACACAGGGTTATATATGGTGAGAACCTCAGATGGAGAGCAGGGATCTTCTTTTTGGGACTTTTGGAGAGGAACAGATAGATGGTGGCTGAACACAGACAATAGGCTGAGGGATTCACCTTCACAGAGTAGACACAATCCATACCGTAGGAGAGGAAAATGAGTTCAAAATATATATCTGATCAATGAGAAAGCCAGACGCTTAGCCAAGAGCACCATGCTGCCTCTGCACAAGGTGCCATTTCTCCATGTGACCATGAGGACAGAGCTGATCGACATAGACCCACCTCTCCTCAGAGGCTCAGTGTGCTCCCGACCACACATGTACAACAGGTCTATGCTGTGTGTCTTCAGCTTGCTTTTATTGAGCCAGGAGCCTCTGGAACCACCTACTTTTCAGTGTGTCAGCAGGAGAACTGACTGTGGCTTGTGTGTCCCTTCCCATGGAGGCCACTCTGGGAATTGTGTCTCCCCTCTACAGCAGGCTGTGAGCAGTGCACATGCTCCTCCTTCATGGGATTGAGCTCCCCAACACTGCCAGCACTATCCCTGCTGTCCCATGAGCTATCGGCTAGTTTGATCCTTTGCACATGACTCTGATCATATTTGTCATGCCTGTTCATCTATTAATATTCATTTGTAATATTCAACCAAGGTTGAAATCTGGGCTCTACCACCTATTAACTTCATGTTGTTGGGCAAGTGCCTTGCCCTTCACCCTCTGTGTCTCATCTGTGCACTGAAGACAGCGAAGGCAACATCCTGGAAGGGTTGTCATGACAGTTTCGTGAGCCACTGCTGGCGAAGCTCTAACTATCACCAGTACACAACAGGCATTCAGTGCATGCCAGCAATCACTGTCGCATTTTTTTAAAGGGAAAACTCTATGTCCTATCTAAAGTGACAAAAGTCAGTACCAGTTAACACAGAGAGAGCTATAAATGCAATGAAAACAGTGGTTCCATTCCAGCTATTGATTACCAAAGGTTCCACGCCAAGACCTGTTCTCATTTTACCAAGAAGAAAGACAAGGAAGCAGAAGAAAGCTGTTGAAGGCACGCTGGGCTCACACAGGGTGATCACTTCCTGATCTTCCCAGGCTTATCTGCTTTAGCAGCTCTTGTTCCCAGACTCGGGACTTCAAACACAGAATCCCTCCTTAGTACAGGAGACCAAGAGGATCTAGAAATTGTGTCCTAACCATGCAATTGCCTGTGCTTAAGGCTGGCCAAAACCCCACTGGCAGACATCTTGCAGATGTCTAAGTTTCATATTCACCTTTGAGAACTGAGTCCCCAAACACGTGGGAAAGTCATCACCTCATGTGTGTCCCTCGGATAGCCCTCTAGGGAAACCCACATTGCAAGCACCACTAACAGGAAGGCTGCTGACGGAACTGCCATGGCTAACATGACTCTGCACGGTGAATCCACTGCAAGACCATTGTGCTCGAAGAACTGTTACTAACGCAGAGAAAAGATCACAGTGGAGTTGCAGCTTAAAAAAAATCAGACTACAAAGCCCTTCGAGGTCTTAGTTTTATAAACCATAGGACAATATAAAGAATCTATAGGACTGCGATACGACTCAGTTGGTAGGCTGCTTGCCTAGCGTCCTAGTTTGTTTTCTGGGATAAACCCATGACCAAAGCGACTTGGGCAGAGAGAAGCCAACACAGGAACTCAAGGCAAGAGCTTGAAGCAGAAACCACAGAGGAATGTTGCTTATTGGCTTGTTTCCTGTGACTTGCTCAGCTACATTCTTAAACAACCTGGCCCACTCACCCAGGGATGGAACTGCCCAGGCGGGGCCCTTCCACATCAATCAGGAATTAAGAAAATGTCCCCACAGGCCAATCTGGTGAAAGCAATTCCTCCATTGAGATTCCTTCCTCCCAGGGACTCGTAGGTTTGTGTTAAGTTGACAAAAATGACAATGGTACCCAGAACACTTGGAGCTCTATTTGTTAAGCTGTGATGCGGACACTGAAAGTCCTGGTGGGTACTGAGGAATAAGATCAGAAGTTCAAGGCCATGTCCAGCTACTTGTTGAGTTTGAGGCCAATCTGGGCTACCTAAGACCTTGTCTCCAGAGAAGGGAAATGGCGGAGAGAAGAGAGGAGAAGAGCTTTTAGACAAATCTCCTGAAGCTGCCTAATCCTACAAGATCTCAATGGCTAAGCAGGGTCTTGGCCTGGACAGTCCTTGAGTGGTAAAACTGTATAAATAAGAAATATACCATAATAGCAGCAATATTTATCTCTGAATGATGGGATTCTGAAGTGGTTCTCCCCTTTATAATTACTTCTGAATTTCGTTTTTATACTTGTTTCTGTATTCCCAAGGAAAGTTTAGCAGGAACATAAACTACTGTAACTACCAGAAAATAATTGAATAAAAGTTATAAATAAAGGAAAATAATACATAACCAGTGCTGATTAAGACAGTTCGTTTTGTAGTAATAACTTTAATTATATTATTTAACCATGTTGTTATTGAGAAGACATTTGGTTAAATTTAAGATTGTTTTGACAGTTTCATACACACAAATGAACTGTGACCATATTCACCTTCAATACTCTCTTAGCCTCTCCCATTGCTGTTCCCCCTTCTCTATTAGTCCTCTTCTGTGTTTTTATTATTATTATTTATTTATTTATTTTTGAGCCACTGAGTTAACGAGGGTTGTTTGTGTACTTACTAGAGTATAGGCAACTTAACGGCTGTGATGAAGAGATTGACTCCAACACAACCATTAACAGCCAATAGCTCCTCAGGGAATGGTGGGACCTTGTGAGCCCCTCCCTAATCCATGATGGAATGCTGAAGGATCCAATCTTGTGCCTAAACCCAATCCTTGCATATTTTTTTTAATTTTATTTTATTTTAAGATTTATTTATTTATTTTATATACAGTGTTCTTGCCCGCGTGTATGCCTGTAGGCCAGAAGAGAGCACCAGATCTCATCATGGATGGTTGTGAGCCACCATGTGGTTGCTGGGAATTGAACTCAAGACCTCTGGAAGAGCAGCCAGTGCTCTTAACCTCTAAGCCATTTCTCCAGCCCCCTCACACACTTTTTTATAGCTGTCACCATCTGGGGAAGCTTTTCTGTCTGACTGTCACTTGTTTTCTGTCTTCCCTAGAGAAGTCCCTGGTAGGGAGGGCAAGGTTTGCCCAAGGCCACAGGCAAGAGTTACCTCGACTCAGGTGCCAGGTCCAAAGGTCCATCATGTGAGATTGACCAGGGCTGTCATCTGAAGCCCAAAGTGTTGTAAATTTTTGTAAAAAGCAGCACACAAGAGAAAGACATCATGAAACAGAGCTAGGATGGAGGGGTTCTTATTGGGGGAAGTGAATGGGAAAGAAGAGGGGGGGAGAAGAGAGACCAGCCTCTGAAGAGAGGAGCAGCAGAAGAGAGAGGCAAGGAGAGAGAAACACACACACACACACACACAGAGAGAGAGAGAGAGAGAGAGAGAGAGAGAGAGAGAGAGAGAGAGAGAGAGAGGCAGAGAATCAGAAAGAGACAAAGAAAAAGACAGGAGTGGGTAAGGCCCACCTTTCAATGGTAATGTAGCAAACAGGGAACAGAAAGTACTCTTAGTGGCTGCAGTTGGGGACGTATCCTGTCAGGACCTCAAGGGCAGGCCAGTACAGATACCTGAACACTAACACACAGTCCACAGGGCTGGAGTGGTGGTCCCTTCTCTCTTCTTGATTGCTGTTTCCTCTCTTCTTGGTGCTGTTTGGGTAGCAGCACCCTGGGACCTGAGTTACTAACTACAGGGAGGGTGACATCTACTGCAGAAGCTGCCCCATCCTAGAGAGAAGCAGCCTGAACTGGACCCCACCCCTCCCCCACTAGTAGAGCTGTGTGCCTCTAAGCTACAACACCCTGAGTTAGAACACAAGCACTGGCTTGAAGAGCACACCTGGTCTAGGTTCGAGCACACAGTAGGAACTCAGTTAACTCAGTTTCTTTTTCTTTTCTCCTTGCATTTACTATACCAGAACTTGCTTCTCCATCTCCCTGCTCTGACTCAGGTAGCTACTGAAGATGCAGGAACAGAGTTATTGGGTCTCCATCTGCACCCTGAGCATTAAACAGACTGTCAAGTCAGAATGAAGATGGTTATGGAGTAGCCCAGTGGCCCTATGGGGCTACTCATTTGACACAGCAAGGAGAGAGGGATAGCCAGAGCCTCCCCCTCCAGCATCCTCCAGACAGCAAAATCTGACCATCGGATCTTCGTTTACATGACCAATAAACCTGAGTGCTGTTTAACCAGGAAAACCTTAGAAGTTTTCCATCTGGTCATTCATTCAAAAACAATTGACTCTGGACACTCAGTAGGCTCATTCTGGGGATGGAACACACAGTGTGGACTCTGTCTCATAGACTTCAGTCTCCCAACTGCTGGAGTCTATTTGTCATGTAAACAATCAGTTTCCTCCCAAGAACTCCCAGAATGTTTTATCCCCAAAATAAGAGCCCCTGGGCCTATTGGGAATTGGGAATTCCATGGTTCTTACTCAACCTACCTAAGATACTGGGTCACTTGGTGGCACTAAATACCTTCTAGCCCTAGTGCCCTGACCTGTAAAGCTGAGGGACAGATGTACGTCCTAGCAAGGCTGTGGGATCATGTGACACTTCATGTCACAGTTTGAGGGCTTATGCTCCTCCCACAGTTCTCTCAAGAAACAGGACCCAGCAGAAGTGAATGGGGAATGGGGGAGGGGTCAAAAGCAGAACCTCTAGAGATGGTCAGTTGCAGATAAATCAATCAGTTGTGCGACTTCTCTATGGCTCAGAAAATACATTTATAGGCAATGTCTTGTTGTGTTGTGGCAATTAGCACAGTTTTCCTTCCCAGAGGGTCATAAAGGTGCATGCATGGCAATGACTCACCACATAGGCTCGAATCCAAACAGCCACCTCCAGCACATGTACACACATGCTGTACACACATGCTGTACACACATGCCACTGAATTATGAACCAAATGTAACAACTGTTTGTGCTGTCGCTTAGTTGAAAATCAGAGGCCAGTATTAGAGGCACTCACAGCTGTCGGGTGGGAACCCATGCAGACCGTCTTTCAAATCCTAGCTCTGACCCTTCTTGTGTGACTTAGGCAAAACCACTGACCTGAGGAGTGGGTAGCTGCATGTGCCCCACTGGCATGTGTTACCTCTTTGGGGGGAGGCCCTTCCTCCCAGGTCCTTCCTCCCTTAAGCTCCAGCCTGGCAGCCCTGGCATTTTCCTCCTGCTCCATGCAGAGTGAAGCTCAGCCAAATTCAGGGCTGCCTTGCTTCCTCTGCCACCCCAAAGCTGCCTGAAGAGTGTTAAATAGCAGCAGCTGTCTCCTGTGGCGGCAGGAGCGCCAGCCAGGGTCCCAGGCCATGCTGTTGTTTATGCAGACTCTGAGGCCTCTCCAACTTTTACAACTGTTTACTGCGCAGAAGGGAGCCCAGCAGCTGGGCCTCTCCTGGGCCTTGCTCTGCTACCTTCCCTTTGGGAAAGCCTGTCTGAGTGCCACTCACTCTAGAAATAGCTTCCAGTGATCTCTGGAGGGGTACAGGCTGGGACACACACACACACACAGAGCCATGAAAGGGTGCAGGATGTGGTGGGCTAGGGGACAGATACAAAAAGAGAAATGGGATCAGAGATGGAAACAGGAGCTGTGAGCAGAGCACAGGTCAGGAAGGTCACGCATGGAAATGGAGCAGAGTCAAGGATGGAGGCAGCCGGACTTAACAGCCATTCACATATGCGGACCTGAGGGGGAGCAAAGCGGAGACACAGGAAGTGTCTTTTCCGGGGAGGAAAGCCCACCCTGCCTGTCTTGCACAACTCTGACTCGCATTACTCTACTGCCACAAAGGTCCGACGGGAAAGCCAGGGTGAGGGTCTCAGGGAGAAGCCACATTTTCACCCCAACCTGCACATGCTTTTCAGCAGCAAGCAGAAGGGGCAGGATTTAGTGAGGATCGCGAGTTTCATTTTTTATTTAAAACTTAAGACAGCAACAATAAAAATACTCGGCTAAAATAGCACTCAACCAAGCCACTTCCCCTGCAACTTAAAGTTAAGTGCCCCCATCCCAGCACCCTGTACCTTTAAGGAGGAGAAGGCGCCTCTCTGCTTCCCTCGGGCTGAAGAGGCAGGTTATTCTAGGCAATAGCGATGACTTACCTAAAACTGAGTTATTCCCCTTTCCTCCCTGGCCAGCCTCTCTTCACTCTGGGGAGCTTTTACCATTTAAGGTCAATGTTACATCTGGCTCCAGAGCTCCGAGCTGAAAAGCTCTGGCTGCAGAGCCCCGGCTGCCTGCCTCCTCCTCAGAGAGGGGCTGGGATGAGGGGCTGGGATGAGGGGTTAGGACTGGGAACCAGAGATCCACCAGGCCCCCTGCAGCCTGACTCTGGGAATAAAGACAGAAGAAGCCTCCCAGTCAGCCTCAGGGTTTAAGGGACTTTGGGCCTGAGTTATGATAGCCCCTTATCCTGGGCTCTTGCAGGGGGTACCCCTGTAGCCTACAGCAGTACCTAGGGGGATGGTTGGAGATGTCAGACACTGTCCTCGCTAGAGTGGGATGAAGGGGACATATGCAGAGCAGCCTCCCACCCCTGAGTGTCCAGCCAGCTTGTGAGCCTAGATAAGATCCTGGCCCAGTGCCAAGAGAAGCTGGGAATGTTTCCTGTCCCAGGGATTTGGGGGTGGAGGCTACTCCCATCTTAAACCCTCAGAATTTCCAGAGAGAAGAAGGGCATGGTGAAAGGGATTAGCTAATTCCAAGCCTGGCAGCAGCCCCAGGGGTCAGTCCACCTAACAGTGCTGTAGCCTTAACATGGCAAAGCCTCCGTCTAGCCATCCCTGAAGTGGAACAATAGTGAAAGATCAGGACACTGTGGGCCAGGGTCTCATAGGATGAATTTCTTGCCCCCACCACACCCCTCAACTCATGTGGAGAAGCCTGCCTCTCTTCTAAGTCCACACACACCCTGTCCATGCTTGTTCCTCACCTTCCTCAGAAACAGCGCCCAAGCACAGAATGTCAACCCTAAGACAACCACATGGGGGCTCCACCACCCTTTCTGCAGTTAGAGATCTCAACAGTGAAGCCCTTGGGTGGCCCAGGCAGATAACCACAGGATACTCAAATTTAAACCTCAAATGAAATGTAATTATTTCCATATAAGGATGCCCCAAATACTGCATGAGACATGCCTGTACCACAAGATTGTATGTTGCTCATTTGAAGTTCAAATGTAACCAGACATTTTACTTGCTAAACCTGAGAACTCCAGTCCTGGCCATTACCTGTTAGTCCTGAGTGAGAACATGAGGAATTGGAGCTCGAAGGCCCACGGCCTCATGCCTTCTTCTGCCAGGATGAGCACAGACCCCATCTCCAGCCCCTAGCCACAGGCCAGTCACAGAGTCGGTGCTCCCAAACTAATCTGGATCCAGCCGGTTCTGTGCCAGACTTGCTTCTGGCACATTGTCCTGGCCTCTCTCCTGGGTGTTGAGTAAGCTTCCCTATGCCTAGCAAATCTGCCTGTTGGCCTCACGAATCACTCTTTCCCTGGGAACCCACATCTGTCTGTGGATGTGCATCCCACCGGCAAAGCCACATGTGCAAACTACTAACACCGACCGGGCTGGTTAGCTGCTCTACCCACCTCAAAATGATTCAAACCTCTAAGCCTGAACTTAGAAGCCCTAGACTCCTCCTCCAGAAATACGAATGTCATGGACCTGAGTCTGCAACAAGACACAGGCATCTGGTCCAAACTAAGGTCCTCTGTTACTCTCAACATCCCTAACTTTGGGACATGCTGCTCTAGAGCAGAGGTTCTCAACCTGTGGGTTACGACCCCTTTGGGGGTCAAATGACCTTTCTACAGGGGTCGCATATCAGATATCCTGCATATCAGATATTTTCATTATGATTGATAACAGTAGCAAAATTAGGGGCTGGAGAGATGGCTCAGTGGTTAAGAGCATTGGCTGCTCTTCTAAAGGTCCGGAGTTCAATTCCCAGCAACCACATGGTGGCTCACAACCATCTGTAATGATGTCTGGTGCCCTCTTCTGGCCTGCAGGCATACACACAGACAGAATATTGTATACATAATAAATAAATAAATATTTTTTAAAAAGTAGCAAAATTACTGTTATGACATAGCAATGAAATCATTTTGTGGTTGGGGTCACCACAACATGAGGAACTGTATTAGGAAGGTTGAGAACCGCTGCTCTAAAGGGTATTACAGGAACCCCTGGTAACCAGAGGCTAAAAATGGATCCTAAGGCTTTGTGTGCTTATGAGTGTGTGCACATGCTTGTATGTGTGTAAGCCACTTAGTAAACACCTGCTATATTCCTAACAGTGCATTAGACACTTTTCGTGCGTGTACGTGTCTATCTCACAAGTGTCTTAACAAACGGAATTGTTGCATTTTGCCTCTGAAAAGAAAACTGAGGCTCAAAGAAATACAGCAACCTTCGGATGCTCTGAAGCCTCGGGTGCCAGGACCCAGATCTGAGCTGAGGTGTTGCAGCTACAACTCCTTCCTCTTCGCCATCTGCCATCCCTTCCACCATGGCTCTTCCCCCAGGGGCCTGGATGGACTTGTGAGTCTCGGAGCCAACGCTCGATTCCTGTTTCTCTTGGTAGAGGCCCAAAGCTTTCGCCAGACTCACAAAGCAGTCACCGAAGGACTTTTTCAAACTCACTTCAATTACAAGCATTTTGTGGATGTGCAACACAGAACGAGTCTATAGCAGACACATCAGCACTGTCAAGGTTATGAGGCCCGTGCCCTTTGACCCAGTTCTACTTCTAGGAATTTATTTTATAAACAACTCCCACACTTGGGAAATGACAGATGTATGTGATTACTCGTTGCAGCATTGTTTATACAAGCAAGGGGATTAGGAGTGACATAAATGAGCACTACTTGGGGGCCATAAAAGAAGATGGGTGCAGCCACAACAAAGGAGGAGGGAGCTATTGTTCTAACATGGGAAAAGGCCACTAAGGCAGTGGTTCTCAACCTGTGGTCTGTGACTCCACAGAGTCGCATATCAGGTATTTACACTGTAACCCATAACAGTAGCAAAATTACAGTTATGAAGTAGCAATGAAAACATTTTATGGTTGGGATCACCATAACATGAGGAACTGTATTAAAGAGCCACAGTATAAGGAAGACTGATGTATTGGTACATGGGGAGATAGCTAAGAACATCTTCTACCACATGGGTGGGAAAGTGTATGTGGACGTTTATTTATACACATATGAAGACACTTCTATCCACTCATATACACCCACACTCAATGCATACGAAAGCTGGCACAAAAGTCAATAACATTATCCTTGGGAGAGGAATCTAAGTTATGGAATAAGTCTGAACCACTGGGGCCAGTGAGACGGCTCACAGCGTCAAGGTACCTGCTGGCAAGCCTGCCCACCAGGACTCACATGGTGGAAGGAGAGAACTGACTCTGACCTCTTCATGCCTACTATAACATGCACATGCCTACATGCATACAGACAAAATAAAAATGGAATAAAACATGTTAAAGACTAACATGTATTCACTCTGTCTTTTTCACTTAAGGTCTTGGGCCACAGGACTAAGTCATGCGTTTACATTCAATAACAGTAATAACAAAACAAAAGCATTGCTCCGAGCGGAGATTTAATTCATTTGTCTTCCAGCACCGCCTCCTCCAACCGTCAAGAGTGCCGGGAAGATTCTGACTAAAGGTTATTGGTGGTTTTTTTTTAACTTTTATTTTGGAACAATTACAGGCATACAGGAAGTTATAAAAATAGTAGAGTCCCAAGTGCTCCTTCATCAGCTTCTCTCAGTGGTGGTGCTTATATCACAGTTATGTATTTCAGAACTGGACAACCACCATCAGGATGCTACTGTTAACTAGATGTTCTTATCCCTGTGGTTAGTTTTTTAAATGTAATCTTTTCATTCATGCACTTAAAATGTTCATTGTTGGGGCTGCAGAGACAGTTAAGAGCCTGCATTGCTATGACAGAGGGCCCTACCTTCAGTTCCCAGCATGCAGGTTGAGTGGCTCATTAGGCTGTGACTCTAGCTCCAGGGGATCCAACAGCCCCTCTGACCTCCATGAGCACCTGCACTCACGTGCACAGATACACACATCTACACATGATTAAAATAACCATAAAGCCAGATGATGGCGGTGAATGCCTTTAATTCCAGCACTCGGGAGGCAGAGGCAGGCAGATCTCTGTGAGTTCAAGGCCAGCCTGATCTGCAAAGCAAGTTTTAGAACAGCCAGAACTACATGGAGAAACCTTGCCTCAGAAAAATAAATTAAAAAAACAGTGTTGACTGAGTACCTGTGGTGAGCTGACCCAGTGCTGGCTGGTGGAATGTGGTGGTAGGATCACCTGTGACCCATCTGTATCCTCTTAATGACCCCTAAAGTCATGTGATAGTAGCGTCACTAAGACCTAGGATCCAGCAATGCACAAGGAGTGCTGACCACAGCTCTAAAAAAGGAACTGTGTCCCTTGCTGTCCTGGTCACGGAGCTTCACAGCTTGCCCGAAAGCTGACTTTTAATCCTTAAAAGAACATAAGCAATTACTCTGGCTATATTTATCCGTGTTTCTGGAGCCACACAGGGATTTGGCCTCACTCTACCAAAATCTCCAGCTCATCACTCATCCTATCAGCGGCCATCATGTGTCCTCGGCACAGAAGCGATGGCCAACAGAGGCATACTGGCCCATGGCTCAGGGAGGCTCAACTGGCCATCTGACCTTTGGCTGGGAAGAAGTTTTAAGGCCCAGGAAAACAAAAGCTCATCCTGGGACAGAGGGACGCCAAGGGAGGAGACTTGGCTTCTTGCCAAGAATGCAGCCAGCTCTGGGGTTGATTGCTGGACAGCTTCTCTGGGAGCTTGACTTCCCTGCCCTGTTAACTTAGGGACTCTGGGAAAGCCCAGTACTTAGCAGATCCTGATTGAATGGATGATGAGAGGCCAACTCGGTAGCTGGCATGGCCACAAACAGGTGTCACTCAGTGAAGTTGGGGTCAGGCACTGTGCCAGGCTCTGTGTACATGTGGTCTAATGTTACCATCATTGCCAAATAACATGATGTGTAGCTTCCCACCCCGATTCCTAGATGAAAAATGTGACGTGGAGAAGCTGAGGACCTTGCCACCACCTTGCAGTTTGCAAACTCCAGTCTAACTCTAGTGTCCCACAGCATTGCTTCCACCATGTTACTGCCAAAGATGTGGAGCCTCCACAGAAAAGGGGGCCCAAGAGTCCTAGCAGTGAAACACAACAAATGATCTGGGACTTTCTTGGGACATTTGGCAAAATCTGAATAAAGTCTGTAGACAATTCCAGGGGAAAAGAGAAATGCTAAATAAATAGACTAAGAATGGATAGATCATACATGCATACGTAGACACAGGATCAATGACTGGGTAACTATGACAAGATATTAGTATCTGAGTGTTAGGTTTTTCTTAAACGAGCCTCTCTGCCGATGCAAATAATTCCAATCACACCAAATCAGACTGAATAAAAGGCACCCATGTTTAATGCAATGCTCCCATGTGGCCCCGAGAAAGCATGGAGAGGAAAAGAGAGAGAAAAGGGGAGACCATGTGAAACCCGGAGAACACGTGTTCATTCTCTGAGGGGCAGTTTAAGCAACCTGTGGGAGTGGTCTTGACCTTCCCTGGGGAGGGGTCACCATTTGGTGGACTTTCTCGGAGGTAGAGTTTGGACTGAGGCAACTCCCAGGGAAGAGGGCTTGAAATAGAGTCTCCTGCCCAGTATTCCAAAGATGGATGCCAGGGCCTGGGATGAGGCCCCTACCTAAATATTTCAAACATTCCAGGCTTTTTGGATAAGGGGGTGCCAGCAAGCTGAGGTGAAGCCCCTCAACCAAACATTTTAGACACCTTGGATAAAGGGGTGCCAGCTCAAGTCTGGCTGCTTCCTGTGGGCATTGGGTGATGTGGGAGACGGGAGAGCTGGGAGGTGGTGGGCTCACACTCAGCGAGAGGTGTGGCTGGAGTGGCATCTGGTTTACTGTCATCCTGGAGATCTCAGGCAGCTGTTTCTTGAGGGAGATGAGAAGGCAGGTGGTTAGTAGAAAAAAATATATTGTTATTGTTGGCCCTATGAATGGGGTTAGCCATGGGAAGTCATTAACTGCCAGAAAGAATGGGACAGAGAAGTGCCCTGGTTGTACAGGTGAGGCTCAGGTGTATAATTGGGACACAAGAGCAGATAAAACCAGATTTTAGTCGGTAGGTGTCCTTGATCCAGGACAGTTGGTACCAATGGTGAAGTCCCAGGAGCTGGTACAGGTGTTGGCATTGTCTGAAGAGCACTTTGTAAGTTGGTCTTGGCCCAGACAGCAGGAGTGACCTGTAAAATATGTTTGAAACTGGATGGAGTTAAAATAGGCTCTGGAGATTGTTTTTACCAGACCTAATTTTTGATACAGCAGCAGAACTTCTCCCAGGATCCTGGAGGTGTCTGTAGACAGCTGGAACAGATTTACATCTTGGTGTCATAGCAAAAGTCTATGGCTTTAGGTTAAAGGGTATGAACATTTTAGAAGACAATTAAAGGGAATTGGGAACGCTGAACCTCTGAAGACACACCTGAAATCTGTTCTGGACTATGAAGCCTGTTAAAGAGGAACACCTGTCTGTATTTTATCAGGAAACTTAACAAATAAAGTAATGAGCTACCAGTACCTTAATCACTAAATGCCATTGGACAGTTCTAAGGGGGTTAAATGAGCAGAAACAAGACAGCTGTTTTAGCTATGCAGGCAATCCCAAGTCTCTCCTTAGCCCTTGGAGAACATCAGCCTAGAAGCAGTGCTTGCTGTTAGCTGCTGAAGACAAGAGGCCCAAAGATTTTCCTGTGGGGGGAAGATTTAGTCTACCTGTCTTAGCAGGATGAGAAGATCCATTCCCCAGGTGACATCCAGGAAGCTGAAGAGGTGAAAGGCCACTTTTTGTTGTGTGGGTAGCTTTGCCAAACGCAAAGGCAAGCCTGGAGGCAGGTCTTTTGCAACTATGTATCTTCTTGGAGGAACTATAGGGTGCTGTGGGAGATGGCATGGCTCTGTGTTAGCTCTTTTGTTAAATGCCATACTCTTAGATCTGTAAAGGTACTTGAGAATTGGGTACCATTACCTGTTAGTTAAATTCGTCATCTCTTTTACCCAATAGTTACAGCTTATCAATGCTATCAAATGTAAGAAGATTAAAAGGAATTTTTTTTTTTTTGGTTTTTTTCGAGACAGGGTTTCTCTGTAGCTTTGGAGCTTGTCCTGGAACTAGCTGTTGTAGACCAGGCTGGACTCAAACTCACAGAGATCCGCCTGCCTCTGCCTCCCGAGTGCTGGGATTAAAGGCGTGTGCCACCACCACCTGGCTAAAAGGAATATTTTTATAAGTCAAAGAATACTAGCACATGTGAGTACTCTTACCAAAGATGGTGGTGATGTCAAAATGAGGGTTACCCACATGTTCATATTTTTCCATAGCTGTTGTAATCTAGAATTATGTTTTACAGATCCTAAAACATGCACACATACACACATAAAGAGATAAAGCAAGCATACTATGAAAATGCACTCACATAGTCACACAGATATACTGCGGCCACATTATTCTAACAGACAGACAAAACCCTTTTAGGAACCTGTGTCAGCTGACCAATTTAAAAATCCTGGTATAGGCAGGTGGCAGAAGCCAGGGAAGGAAGCACAGAGGTGGTTCCATTAAGAACTGGATTAGCAGATGTTGTAAGAGGGAACAGAAACATAAGGACAGAAGAGCTATATGGTTTTAGAGGGGAAAGTCAGGGGAAACAGATCTGTTTTAGAGACTCCCAGAGTGAGACAAACAGCAAATAGCTAGAGAAGCAGGGAGGTGGAGTGGGGAAGGAGAGCAGGGATACACATCTAGAAACCATGGGCTTTTGGAGCCTTGTTTATTTTTACATTAGATGCTAGATAGCCCAATTTAAAAGGATTTTTGTAGAAGGCAGCCCAAGGGCGTTTGAGGATTTGGCTTTGAATCTCAAGAACCCATTTAAAAGTCTGTGCCAACTTCTGGGACTCAAGTCTGTCACAGTGTGTCCACCGGGATAGAACTCTTGAGTCAAAAATGGGGGTTGTGAGAAATGAGTGGCAGACGTCTCTTGCCCACGCAATCTCACCTCTGCAAAGCCTGGCTCCGCCTCTTGGATAGGGCTTTTGGCACAATCGTGACTCTTACGGAAAAGGCCAAAAATCGACAAAGATAAACACAAATGGGTCCCATAGCCCTAGCGGCATAAAGTAAAAAAGGGGACTCACCGAGACAAAGTCGATCTTAGCCTGGTGGGGAGTACANGAATTAGATGAGCCTCCGCCAATGCAAATAATTCCAATCAGACCAAATTAAACCAAATTAAAAGACACCCATGTTTAACGCAATGCTCTCAAACGGCACCAGGAAAGCATAGAGGGAAAAGAGAGAGAAAAGGGGAGCCCACCATTTGGGGTCACCACTTGGTGGACTTTCTCGGAGGTGGAGTTTGGACTAAGGCAACTCCCAGGGGAGGGGGCTTGAAATGCAGTTTCCTGCCCAGTATTCCAAAGATGGATGCCAGGGCCTGGGATAAGGCCCCTACCTAAATATTTCAAGCACTGAATATCCAGGTAAAGAGTATACAATAATTATTGCTACTGTTCCAGAAGTGATTTACTGGAGACAGAGCAAATAAGAGGAGGAGCTGGAGGTGAAGGAGCCCAGAGAAGATCAGAAATGGCAAGGGGATTCAGGCAGCCAGAACAATTTGGAATCCAGAATTAAAACCACATCCTTGCTAAGAAAGAAGAAAGACCGTGGGGCTAGGGAGATGATGACTCGGGTGATAAAATGTTCATTGTACAAGCGGCAGGACCTGAGTTCAGATCCCCAGTACCCACGAGAAAAGCCAGATGTGGTAGTCATCGCAGTACAAGAGGATTTCTGGGGTTTGGGGTTTGCTGACCAGCCAGTGTAGCCAAGTTAGTGAACTCTAGTTCAGCAAGAGACCCTGTATCAACAAATAAGGGTTAGAGGGACTGACACCTGTCATCAACAGCTAGCCTCTGCATGCATGCACATGCACACAGAAAGGTAGGAGGGAGGGAGAGAGGGGGAGGGAAAGGGAGGAAAGTGAAAAACAAAGCCTAGTTTGGGCATCTGGGTAAACTAATTCATGAATGCTTCCCTGCTGGGTTCTGCTAAGACTGATTCCACACCAGGCCAGGCAGGAATAACCTTCAACAGTCCCCCCTCCTTACAGCCATCTTCCTGGCCTGTCCATGGGGAGATGGGGCTGGGCTAGGAAGACCAGAAAAACTGCCAAAGTCCAGAGGAAAGAGACAGCTCCGGGATCTGGGGCAGGGAGGAATGGCCTGTGGAGGTGCTACAGGGGAGCCAGCTGAGTGAGAAGACTGTGCAGGGCCTAACGGCCAGAACAGATGCCACCATGGAGGCTTCTTGGAGTTACAAGCATCAGAAACCAGCTCTGGCTAGCTCAAGTGGGATAAAAAGCTTGTGCCAAGGATAAATCAATCTCCAAAGGCCTAAAGACAGGAGAGGAAGAGCACACAGACCCTAGGGAAACAGAACCCTGGCCACTGCTGTCTCCCAGAAACGATGCTATCTTCCCCAACCCCTCCTCTCTTTGCCCCCTTTTTAGCTGCACATCCATCTGGCTATGACCCATAATAGCTTCACCACTCCAGGCTTCTCTAATCCTTATTTCAAACTGGCAGGAGAAATGTCACCTGCCAGTGTGTGCTTAATCAGGTCTCAAACACCATGAGCTGCCTTGGGGGCAGCTAACTCTAATAGTTCACATAATGATACCTGAGGCCATGATCTAAGCATCATGGACTGCTTTTCTAGGCTGTGATGCCACTGAAAAGGAGTTACAGAAGGATTTCACATTTACCAAACTCTTACCACATGCCAAATGTTTACTGGGTGACCTGAAGCCACATTACCCAAAGGCAAAGTGAGGTGGATTTTATTATTCCTATTTTACAAATGGAGGGATTAAGCATGGAGGAAGTTAAGCACGCATCTGGGATCTCAAAAGTAGAAGGCAGCTGCTGAGAATATAAATAGAAGCTTTCCCAAGTACAAAGTCCACATCCTTCCTTGAGGAACATTCTGCTCGGGGACTTGCTATGTCAGAGCCTGTGAGGACCAGAGCACTTGGTGTGAAATGACCACAGAGGTCTTACAGCCGCCATGTGCTTGCTATGCTAAGACAGCCCTCTCTTAGCATCTTTTAGGGCCTCATACCTCTGGAAATCTGACGAAAGCTAGAGTCTGTTGCCAGAAAGCCCATACATCACATAAATTTGGCTAGAGTGTACAGACCCCACCCACAGCTCCTCCATTGCCCTCCTCAAGCATCCTCAGTTAGCAGTGGCTCACCTCCCTACTCAAATTCTGCAGGAGAGCAAGCTTGCTGCTTCCCGTAGCTTCTCAATCGGTCTCTTGACACAACAGATTGCTTATCTCACCACAGGAACAGTCCAACCTTTCTCAGATTCTCCCTCCTGGCTTCATGGTTCTTCTGTTGGATGGAAAAGTGAAAGAGATGTGAAGCAGAAGATTCTTGAGGTTTTTGAGCTGACATTTCACCGGGATGAATGCTAACAAAAGCCTGATTTCACTAATCCTGAAAAGGATGCTCTGGCCTTCTGGGTCGCTGCCTGCATCACGTGGCCTTCTTCCCCAGCCTGGGGTATGGAGCTGTCTTTTGAAAAGCCTTTGAAGTCACAAAGAGCCCACATTACTTTTTAAGAGCAAACCCTGGAGATGTTTTGTAAGCACCTTTCTTCAAGTGAATGCTAACTGAATTAAATAGCACAGTTGTTTTCGTAACGATAAATAGAGAAAGAAGAGAGATTGGGAGAACTTACTTGTTTCTCCCTATCTCCCTGGTGAGCAATGCTCAACTGCCTCAGACTCGGTCCTGAGACCTTGATTTTCTCTATATATACTCATCAAGAGTACCTTATCCAAACTCAAGATTTTAAATGCCATCTACACACTGAAGGCAGTTGTTCCATGTTGTAAAAGTTTATGTGTGCCTGTTCATGTGTGTGCAAGTGTATGTGGAATCACGTATGTGTGAGTGCCAGAGGTCAACCTCAGGTCTGTTTCCTCAGGAGATGTCCATCTTGTCTTTAAGAAACGGTCTCTCACTGATTTGACTTGAAGATTTGGCTAGACTAGATGGCCAGTGAGTGCCTGTCTCCTCCTCAGTGAAAGAATTATCCATGCTGGTCGCCATGCCCAGCTTTCCCCATGAGTTCTGGGTCTAGAGTTTAGGTCCTCATGCACACACAGAAAGCACTTAACCAACTGAGCCATCTCCCTAGGCTCTACACTCTGTGAAATGTTTATGTCCAGCCTGAATCTGTCCCTCAGACCCCTATGTCAAACATCACTCAATGCCTCTTCTTGGATGTCTCAGGAATCAAATTAAACACGCTCAACCTGAGCCCCTGCTCTGCCCTCATCTCCATCTCAGTAGGCAGCCAATCCATCCTCCATGTTTCTCAAGTACAAATGTAACCAGTGCCCATACGTGTCTTGTTCACCACATGCCCCTCAGGAAACTATCCGAAAACTCTGCCAGCCTTATCTTCGTGTGTCCAGAATGCAGCCATTTCTATTTTTTTTAAATTGTTTTTATTGAGTTATATATTTTTTCTGCTGCCCTCCCTTCCTCTCCCCTCCCCTCTTACCCTCTCCCATGGTCCCCATACTCCCAAATTTACTCAAGAGATCTTGTCTTTGTATGTCTCTCTTAGGGTTCTCTGGGATGATTGTGAATTGTAGACTTTCTTTTTTGGTTTTTTGTTTGTTTGTTTTATGTCCAAAAGCCACTTATGAGTGAATACATATGGTATTTGTCTTTCTGGATTACATCACTCAATATCACATCTTCTAGTTCTATCCATTTGTCTGCAAATTTTAAGATGTCATTTTTTTCTGCTATGTAGTACTCCATTGTGTAAATGCACCACATTTCCTTATCCATTCTTCAGTCAGGAGGCATTTAAGTTGTTTCCAAGTTCTTCCTACGACAATCAATGCTGCTATGAACATAGTTGAGCACATGTCCTTGTGGTACAATTGAGCATCCTTTGGGTATATACACAAAAGTGGTATTGCTGGGTCTTAAGGTAGGTTGTTTCCTAATTTTCTGAGAAATCACCATACTGAAATTCAAAGCAGCTGAATCAGCTTGCACTCCCACCAGCAATGGAGGAGTGTTTCCTTTACCCCACATCCTCTCCAGAAAAAGTTGTCATCAGTGTTTTTGACCTAGGCCATTCTTACAGGTGTAAGATGGAATCTCAGAGTTGTTTTGATTTGCATTTCTCTGATGACTAAAGATGTTGAGCATTTCTTTAAGTATCTTTCAGCCATTTTAGATTTCTCTGTTTTATTGGGTTATTTGTTCTTTTGATCACCAATTTCTTTGTATATTTTGGAGATCAGACCTCTGTCTGATGTGGGGTTAGTGAAGATCTTTTCCCATTCTGTAGGCTGCTGTTTTGCTTGTTGACCGTGTCCTTCACTTTACAGAAACTTCTCAGTTTCAGGAGGTCCCATTTATTAATCATTTCTTTCGGTGTCTATGAAACTCGGGTTATATTTAGGAAGTGGTCTCCTATGCCAATGTGTTCAAGTGTACTTCCCACTTTCTCTTCTATGAGGTTCAGTGTGGTTGGTTTATGTTGAGGTCTTTGATCCATTTGGATTTGAGTTTTGTGCATAGTGGTAAATATGGATCTATTTTCATTCTTCTACATGTTGATATCCAGTTATACCAGCACCATTCATTGAATATGCTTTTTTTTCCATTTTATAGTTTTAGCTTCTTTGTCAAAAATCAGGTATTCGTAGGTATGTGGATTGATATCCAGGTCTTCTACTCAGTTCCATTGGTCCTCCTATCTGTTCTTATGCCAATACCAGGCTGTTTTAGACCACTCGCTGATCTAAAGAAGACTGAGTGAGGTACACACTCAGGAGCGATTTAACTTCCAGGATGAATGGATGGAAGGACTGCTAATCTACTGAGTACTATTATTTTCTGATTCACACTTACGTTAGAGTCATCTCGCACTCAAAGATCTCTTAGGTGTGAAAAGCCAAGATGTGAGCCCAGATCTTGGAAGGAAGGAAATTGGAGATGTTGAAAGGGAAATGGGGAGGGAGCAGAGAAGACATACAGTACTTTAGCTCTGTAGTAGAATTTGAAGTCAGGGATTGTGATGCCTCCAGAAGTTTCTTTCTTGTACAGGATTGTTTTGGCTATCCTGGGTCTTGCTTTTCCATATGAAGTTGAGTACCGTTCTTTCGAGGTCTGTGAAGAATTTTGCTGGGATTTTGATGGGCATTGCATTGAATCTGCAGATTGCTTTTGGTAAGATGGACACAGCCATTTCTTACCACTTCCCTTACCCCACCCAGATCTAAACCACTGACTATCCTTTCCTGGAGTGTGATCAGCTCAATTCCTCTAAATGCCCTCTTGCCCCGCAGTACAGGAAGAGTGGATCAATGTGATTGTATTAGATCCTGTCACTTTTCTTCTTGTGATGCTCCAATGGGCTTCCCATGTATTTAATATAAAAAGTTAATGTGAGGCCATACATGGTGGTACAAGCCTGTAATCCCAGCATTCTGGAGACCAAAGATGAAGGAGTGTGAGTTGTGGACCATTATGGACCACATAGTAAAACTTCACCTCAAAAAAAAAATTATGAGTTTTGCACCTATTACAGAGACGCACAACTGACCAAAATGCAGAGAGTAAATAAGCATGAGCTGCCCAGCCCTAATCGATACATCTTCAGTGCATCTACACCTAAGGCTCAGGAAATATCTCTTCTGAGGTGAGCTAGAAAAGTTGTAAGAGTCAGAGGACCATGGCACCTACTGTGAGATTGTGTCTTCCAGCAGTAACAGGGAAGCTGCCCCCATGAAAACTCAACAACAGGGTTCCCTAAGCAGGGCCTGCATAATGAGAGGGGATCATTCTGCAAGTTCTGTTACTCTAGAGAACTGACTAATATGCTGACCTCATCAGTCCTGCCACTGCACGTCCCCCGCTGTGCTTGCTGCTGTACCATGGCCTTCCCCAGCCTTGTCTCCATGTACTTGAGTCTCTTCTAGAGCTGCTTCTTCTGCCCTGTGGCTCACCGTCCACCCACCCATTGCTTTCTTACACTTATCACCACTAAAATGCTGCATATTCAGTTCCTCTTGTCATCTGTCAGGTCCCAGTGCCTTCGACTGGAGGCATTGCCTGGAGGATGTTAATATTCCGTGCTTGACTAACTTGGAGGATGGCTTGACCACTCGCTGATCTAAAGAAGACTGAGTGAGGTACACACTCAGGAGCGATTTAACTTCCAGGATGAATGGATGGAAGGACTGCTAATCTACTGAGTACTATTATTTTCTGATTCACACTTACGTTAGAGTCATCTCACACTCAAAGATCTCTTAGGTGTGAAAAGCCAAGATGTGAGCCCAGATCTTGGAAGGAAGGAAATTGGAGATGTTGAAAGGGAAATGGGGAGGGAGCAGAGAAGACATAAGCAAACACCCAGGAGTTAAGACCCATTGAACACCGAACAGAACTCACCTCAGCGTGCATACCTAAAAGTGTTTGGTACATGGCTTCCAGTTAAGAGACTGAGGCTTAGAGAAATGAAATGCCTTATGCAATGTCACACGGCTGCTCTGTGACAGAACTAAGCCGAAACATCCCAAGGTCTGTGTTCTCTCCTTCAAAGAAAAGGAAGGCCTGGTTTCCATGGCTGAAACAGAGTTCGAGACCCACCTCAATCCCTGGGAAACAGATTTTTTAAAAGGTGCCTGACAGAGTCAATGCCATCTAAATTCAAGTTAACAATAGGAGGTCATAAGGAAGTTGGGCTGAGCTGACAAGGGTAGAAGGCGGGCCATGGCCGGGCGGTGGTGGTGCACGCCTTTAATCCTAGCACTCGGGAGGCAGAGGCAGGCAGATCTTTGTGAGTTCGAGACCAGCCTGGTCTACAAGAGCTAGGTCCAGCGCAGGCTCCAAAGCCACAGAGAAACCCTGTCTCGAAAAACCAAAAAAAAAAGAAGAAGAAGAAGAAGAAGAAGAAGAAGAAGAAGAAGAAGAAGAAGAAGAAGAAGGCGGGCCACATCCTCTGTTCTTGGCAGAAGCTTCCCAGTCCATTTACTCAATTGAGCCAGCTGTTTGCCAGCTATTTTCACGTTAGTTAGACCGGAATACCTGAGGTGATTTATGAGGGAAGGCTTATTCCAGAGGGAGCCATCAACCGCTCTCGGAAGGCACGGCAGAGTTCTTGGCTGCAGGAGCATGTGGCAGACCAGGGACCAGAAAGCACTGGGATAGAACCATACCCTTTAAAGACCAGACCCTATGACTACACATGCCAGCTAGTCCCATCTTCTAAAGGCTCCATAGCCCCCCAAATAGCATCAGCATTTGGGGAGTAAGAATTCAAAAAGGAGCATGAGGGGCACTGTTCAAATATAAATGCTAACAACGTGGTATTTGCAAGCGTTGGCCCTAATGGAGCCCCATGGAGGCAGTGCCAACCAGGGCCCTGCTGGAGCCCCATGGAGGCAGTGCCAACCAGGGTCGCTGCTCTGTGTGCAATGGTCTGTAGCCTCAGCACATCTTTCATTTCAGCAATGCCCCAAAATTGCACAATTATCTGAGCATGTCCTCCACACATGGAGAAATAGCTCTGCCCCAGAACTCACAAACACACAGGCAAACTGTTTGCTTTTATAACCTTGAACTTTTACATTTAAAATAGACCATGTACTAGACAAAGAATTCTTTGGACCAGAGTCTTCCTTTGTGATCTTCCTTCCTTTCTCTAGATAAAGGACGAGTATCTTAGTGCCTCTGAGCCTGTGCTGGATCCTCCCAGTGACAGTATAACTAGGGCTTCGTTCAGGTCTCCCAGGCTGAACTAATGCCTGGTGTGCTTTTTTGGATGTTGAAAACATCTTGGTATTGAAACACAACAACACAAGACCCTGAGATAGGCATTTGGACCATGGGCCCACAGGAAGAACGAGTCCTAGTGTGTCTGGATCTGGTCCCCATTGCTGGGATGCGAGACCAAGAACAACTTGGAGAAGCAAAGGTTTCTTTAACTTACACTTTATATCCCAGTCCACCTTTGAAGGAAGTCCGGGCAGAAACCTAGAGGCAGGAACTCAAAGCAGAGAAGGGGGGGGGAGGTTCTGCTTACCAGCTTGCTTTCTTTTACCTCCCAGGATCACCTGCCCAAGCATGGCACCTCCCATGGTGAGTTGGGCCCTTCCACAACAATCATTAATCAAGACAGTGCCCCCACAACTTGTCTACAGGCCAGTCTGATGGAGGCATTTTCTCAGTTGGAGTTCTCTCCTGCAAGGTGACTCTAATTTGTCTCAAGTTGACAGAAACTAATCAGCACTGTCCCTTACAGGTGCATGGCCTTTGGCAGTACCATGGTTCTGCATGTGAGCTGCCATCCTATGGCCCAGAGATTATCTGTCTATGCTTTGAATTTAGATGTAGGGTATAAGGCGTGTTGGTGTTAGTAGGTTAAAAATAAGTCAGAGAGGTCATAAGGGACTGTGCAAACTACAAGAGCTGGAAAGATGGACTTAGCATCAGCTGCTGATGGCACCAGAGAACACATCAGAACGGGCCAGCAGAGATGGAGTTCAGCTGGTAGAGTGTTTGTCTAGCGTGCACAAAGCCCTGGGTTAAGTCCCTAGCACAGAAACAAAACAAAAACCAGACATAGCAGCAAGTGCCTGTACTGCCGGCACTCACAGGTAGAGGTCAGCCGGGCCTAGAGATCCTATGTCACTATATAGAAGTCGGAAGAGGGGGGATACAAGATATTAAGAGGAGACTGGTTTTACTTCTCCAGGAATCTAACGACTCACCACTGTTCTTAGAGAACAGCTTAATAACAATATCCACAGCTCAGTATTTGCTCATTCGTTTAAGAGATGCTGTTACATGCCTCTTCCTTTCATGCCATCTGGCAGGGGGGCCCAGTTGCCAACAATAGAAAGGACTCGTCCTCGACAGCCCTCTTTCACATTTTTAATCCGTTTCCTTCTTAAAGCATTCTGCTGCTCCTACAAAGCTGGGAGCCCTCTCCAAGGGGTTAGGAGACCCCCATCTCCATCTTTAGACCTGAAACTCCAAATACCTGCTTTAAAAACCAAATCCAACCACCAACAACAAAAGGCCAGACATGGTGGCACACATCTTTAATCACAGCACTCGGGAGGCGGAGGCAGGTGAATCTCTGAGTTCAAAGCCTGCCTGGCCTCCACAGCAAGTTCCAAGCTACCCTAGAGCTACATAGTGAGTGAGACCCGGACTCAAAAGAAAACCAAACAAATCAGCAACAGCAGCCCAGCTCCAGCTTCAGTGGTCAAGGATGCTCTGGGGTAGATTTTGAAGTACCCCCTCATAATAAGGTCCCAGTTACAAACCTCATCATGATTACAATGAAGCTCAACGCGGACATCAGATGAATTAGTTGGGCTTTCTTACAGGGCATGGTAAGGGGCTACTGGTGGGAAAGTAGGGAAGCCCAGAGTAGCCACACTGGGAAGTCTTTCACATGGATGATGGCTTCTCTAAGCTGCACAGACGAGATCTCACCCCAGCTTACACATGCTCTAGCCCCCACTGGAGAGCATCACGTGCGATTGGGGCAGAATTGTATACAAATGGCTGAGAGGAGCAGCTCAAGTCTCAGATGAAGATCCAAGGACTGCCTCTGAGGGGATGTCAACAGTCCACAGGCTTGATGGGTGGACTCTCGTAAGAAGCAAAGCTCGGCTGAGAGGGATGGCAGCTGTTTTGCCAGGAAAACCATGACTGAGGTCTACTATGATACTACTGACTCCATGCCCCTCCCTCACTGGTCAAAAATGGCCACCTCCCCTGTGAGGCCACCTCTGACTGCAAGAGAGAAAGAGAGAGACCTTGGCCGGGAAAAAGGAGGCAGGAGTAGTTTCCCAGAAGCAGAGTCCTGAGTGGGTGGTATAGCATTAACTTTGCATTGCTTGAAGAAGAGGCCCCATTTCCACAGGAAGTAAAGCTATTAAGCAAAGACCTCCTCCAAGTCTATAAACATTGAGGCACACAAGTGTCCAGGTCCTTTCTCAGCCCAGACTGGTCAAGACTTTAGGCAGTTCAGCCCTTGGAACCTGACAAAAAAGCTCTAACTATTGCATTTGAACAGATCAGAAAGACAGGCTAAGGAGAGGGGGTGAGGTGTTCCCTCCTCATTGAGCTGTAAACAGACTTAACAAAAAAAAAAAAGTCTCTCAGAGATCTAAAATTCCTATCATTGAGGAATTTTTATTTGGTTTGCATTGAGCAAATCCCTCGTAGAGGCCATACTGAAACTCTACCCTTCACCATCTTATCGAGGAAAGGTCAAAGATTCCATGTCTTCTGCAGCAATGTGTGTCACATGTGTCCCCTGTGACTCATGCTCTAAGTGTCATTTTGGAGGCTGGGAGGGGACATGGACAACTGTCATCTCTAACAAGGCTTCTGAGAAGCATGCCACTGAAATCTAAGGTCGGTCCCAGTTCGTGAAAGCCAAAAATAATGACTAAGGAGCTCATGCAAAATGAAGGCATTAGAATCCCCCAAAGGCCTGTAATTTCTCTCAAAAAAAAAACACTCCATGTAATTACTTGCAGAAGACTATTACAATGTTCTAAATAGGGGAACAAGGACAAGAGCACTTCCTTTCAATCATGAGAATAACAATTCTGGATTGGAGGATGCTCAGAGGTGGGAGGACCACATGGAGACAGAGCATTCAGGTTTGGCAGGTGTCCTCACTAACTGGCAGCTCTAAGAACATATTGGGCTGTCCTAGATCTGGCTCTGTAGACCAGGCTGGCCTTGAACTCATGCAGATCCACCTGCTTCTGCCTCCTGAGTGCTGGGATTAAAGGTATGCACCACCACACCAGGCCCCAATATCTAGTGTGTGTGTGTGTGTGTGTGTGTGTGTGTGTGTGTGTGTAATGACTGGATTAACGTGGTAGAACTGGAGGCAGGGAAGCCAGAGTGGAGGCTGTTGCAATAGCCCAGTCAGACACTGGTTGCCACTCTCTCCCCAGCCCTGCCTCGGGGAAAAAAGAGAAAAACCTAGATAATCAATGTGTGTGTGTGTGTGTGTGTGTGTGTGTGTGTGTGTGTGTGTGTGTGTATGTACATGCACATACACATATAGGGGCCAGAGGAGGACATCAGATATCCTGCTCTATCATGTTGCACCTTATCCCTGTGAGATGGGGTCTCTCACTCAACCTGAAGCTTGGCTGGCTGGTCTGAAAGCCTCAGTGTCTTCCTAGCTCTACCCTCATGACCCCAGTGTGGGGTATACACACATGAGGCATACCTACAGGGAATCTGAAGTCAGGTCCACATCTCTCTTACCAACTGAGCCATCTCCCTTGTCCTGATTAATCTTAAAAACGCAGGATTTGGGTGCTGGAGAGATGGCTCAGTGGTTAAGAGCACTGACTGTTCTTCCAGAGGTCCTGAGTTCAATTCCCAGCAACCACATGGTGGCTCACAACCATCTGTAATGAGGTGTGGTGCCCTCTTCTGGCCTGCAGGCATACATACAGAACACTGTATACACGATAAAATATTTTTTTAAAAACGCAGGATTTTAATAATTTTAATTCTGCATATGTGTGTAAACCTGCTTCTGGGTAGGTGTATGTGAGTGCAGGTGCCAAAGAGACTTCGCTTCAGGCAGCAGATCCTTCTAGAGCTAGAGTTACACACAGGGAGTTGTGAGCAAGCCAGGTCCAGGTGCTGGGAGTCCTCTGCAAGAAGAGTGCTCACACTTAACTCCTGTGCCATCTCTCCAGGCCCCTTAAGACAGTTGAGATCAGACTGTCCACACAGCATGAATTCCTTTTTAAATGCCATCCACATCATTTACTGAATAAATTTAAATCCCTCAAGATAAGATCCTGCATAATCCAGGCCATCTTTATGATTTCATCTCCCACTTTATCCCTCCAGGAAGCCTGCCACCACCCCATGCTCAAGCAGCACCTCAATACTGCCTCACCTGAATCCCTAAAGGTTCTGGCTTCCTATCTTTGCTTGCCTGCTCTTCACACCCCTCCAATCCCATCCAATCTTCACAAATCCAGACTAATAAGCGCCTCTTCCATAAAACCTCAGGTGAAAATAAGCCTTTTGTGCATGTGTGTGGGTACATGTGTATATGTGTTCATGTATATATGTGTGCAGGTACACATGCATGTCTATACAAATGTAGGCCAAAGGTTAGGAGCTGTCCATCTTGTTTTCAAGTCTGGATCTTGCACTGGCCTGGGGCTCACCCATTAAGCCCAGTGAGCCCCAGGGATCTGCTTCTCTCTGCCTCCCCAGCATATGGATTACCAGTGTGTGCCACCATGCTCAGGTTCTGGGAACTGAACTCAGGTCTTTACACTTACACCAAAGCTACTTTACTGACTGAGTCATCTCCCCCATATCTTCTCTCTGCTTCTTAACACTGGCTTTCCTCCAAACAGCCATCACTGTCACTCTCTGCCTGTACTTCTGTGTGCCTTTCCTATATCACTTTTCACCCTGGTGAATGTAAACTTTAAGTCAGGATCATATATAATGATCTTACATATGCAGAATTGATGACATGACATGGATAGTATGGTAGTTTGAATATATATGACCCCCATAGACTCATGTGTTTGAATGCTTGCCCATAAGGGAGTGGCAGTATTAGGAGGCGTGACCTTCTTGGAGTAGGTGTGTCCTTGTTGGAGGAAGTGTGGGGATGGGCTTTAAGGTCTTATATGCTCAAGCTACACCCAGTATACAGTCTCTCTTTATGTTGTCAAGGTGTAGAACTCTCAGTCCTTCTCCAGCACCATGCCTGCCTACATGCCACCATGTTTCCTGCCATGATGATAATAGAATAGACCTCTGAAACTATAAGCCAGCCCCAATTAAAAATTCCTCTTTATAGGAATTTTCTTGGTCATGATGTCTCTTTACAGCAATAGAAACACTAAGACAGATAGCCAATAGATACTTGCTGACTCTGAGTTTGGTTAGAAGATAAATTAGTAGATCCCTAAAGGATAGAGCTTTATCCCAAATCCTCCACAAAGTCAACACAGACTCAAGAGTGAAGATGAGAAGGTGAGGGCTAAGTCACAGCATCCCAGGCTGGGCTACACCCAAGGGTTCACTAACAAACCCCTGGGGCCACCAGGCAGGGGTCTGAACAGCCAGAGCATCGTTGCAATGTTCACAAACAGATCTTTGACCTGATGAAAAGCAGACACAACTGTCCAAAAGACCGGTCACCTGGATACTGATACCATCAGGGAACATTTCAAATTTAAATTTCTCATCCCTGCCTTTCAGAGTGATGGCTTCCCTTGGAAAAGCAACCATGACATTAGGTGCTAGCTAATGGCATGAAGGTATATTGAGGGACCAGGGCTGTAGCTCAGGTAGTAGTAGAGTGTTTAGCTAGCATGCATGAAATTCTGGTCTAATACCCAATACAGCATAAAGTGAGCATGGTGGCCTGCAGCTCTAGAGGTCCGACATGGACATCTGGCTCAGGTTTGGCCTTCATGACCCTTGGATGCTACCCTGCCTTTATCACCATCCCTGCTGCCACTGCTTGGGTCAGGAGAAAAACAGAACAGAACGGAAGACCCTCTCCACAGTGACGAGCATGTAGCTCAACAGAAGGGCTCTCTGATGGAGGGTCCACAAAAAGTCTCTTCAGTGGCCAAAGCTTCGGTAAACCTTCTGAGCATGCTAATCACTGTTATGAATTGGGTTGTTACCCCAAAATTCACATGTGCAAGTCCTAGTCCCCAGAACCTCAGAATGTGACCTTATTTGGGAATAAGGTTGTTATAGTTGTAGATGTAATTAGTTAAAATGAGATCATTAGAGTGGGCCCTGGTCCAATATAAATGTTGGTCCGAACTCCAACTCCCAGCCTGCCAAGCGCTGACCCCTCCCACAGGGTATTTAGGTGGCTGCCCAGAGAAGGAACACATGGTTTTGGGTTTACTTGTGCGCTCCCTCTGTCTTACCCCTGCCATGCTTCTGGCCACCCGGGACTACCCTATTAAACATGGGCATTTAATTTGTTTTAATCTGGTCTGAATGGAATTCTTTGC
>JAQHUG010000262.1:2897728-2925492 GCA_028555095.1 Dicrostonyx torquatus | reverse complement strand
GGTCAGCTCTCTTGGTTCGTTCTAGGCAGTAGCAGCCTGTGCTTCAGGGTTCTTCTGAGTTCTCAGGGAATGGGTGTGTTTGGGAGCAGAGTGGGACTCATATTTTACAGGGTCCATGTGATGCAGGTGTTGGAGCAGCCTACTTGCAGGAATCTTGCCTGCTACCTAGCTAGCTAGTGAAACAGACAGGTGGGGGAGGGGCCCAGCTGTACTGAGTGCCTAGAGAGTGGGGTGCCCAGCTGCATGGGTGATCAGGCAAGCACCTCTAGGTCTGCTTATTCAGTCACAGCCTGTGCTTCATAGTGCCTCTGGGGTTGCTGGAAATAGAAATAAAATATTTTAAAATGAATATTTAGATTCATAAGAACCATTTTAAAAAACTCAACAAAGAATGTAACTTGTCATTAAATATCTGGGGGTGTTATTTTAAGTTAGTTAAGAAAGGCTATCTCATAAATATCACAGTATACATCTTCCACAAAATGATTTCAGAAACTAATAATGAACAAACAAAATAAAACCTTTGGAAGCTAAAAACACAATCCTTATTAACTTTTCATTCAGAAAGGCAGTTGTGGACTCTACAGAAAAAAGTGACAAGATTATATATCCAAGTATGTAAGTATAGCTAATGATAAAACCAGACAAAGAATAGCAGTAGTGAATATTTTCATGTTGAAAGGAAAATACTAAGTGAAGTGCCCATTTAATTAAATAAGTAACAATAAAGTACAATATCTGAATTTGAAAATATTATCAGCAACAAAGATGCTTAGCAGGAACAGGAAAGATGGTTCAGTAGCGAAGATACTTGATGCTCTTGCTAAAGTCCCAATTATGGTTCTCAACCTCCAAGTTGGAGATTACAGCTGCCTATGTCTTTAGCTCCAAGTCCTCTGTATATGTACACATATACACACAGATACAAACATGAAATATATTTAAGAAGTCTTTAAAAATTGCAGAACAAAAAAATTTAAAGAGAAAAATTGAAAATGAATTAGAAAAATGTTACAAGGAGCCCCTTGTTCATTCCCGGCTGCCCGGCTAGCTTAGATCCGAAATAATCACACAGAAACTGTATTAATTATATCACTGCTTGGCCCATTAGCTCTATCATTGTCTAACTCTTACATATTAATTTAACCCATTTCTAGTAATATGTATATGGCCAAGTAGCTCTGGCTTACCAACAAAGTTTCAGCATGTCTGACTCTGATGGTGGTTCCATGACTTCTCTCTAACTCTCCCCTTCTTTTTCCCAGCATACAACCTAGCTTTTCCCACCTTGTTCTGTTCTTCCCTGCCATAGGCTCAAAGCAATTATTTATTCATTAACCAATACAAGCAATACATAGACAAAAGGACCTTCCACACCAGAAAAATAAGCATTTAAAAGTAGGTAAAACAAAGACTACATTGGTTGTTCAAAATGATCAATCTCTATGATGGGTGGCCTTTCTGCAATCTATTTTGAGCACACCAATTCAAATGGAAGTAGTTAAGAAATACTGTATGAGAGTTGCTATGTGTAATAACATGTGAAAATTAGATTTTTTTTTAAAGATGGGAGTCTGCAATATTTCCAAATTGCATGGCCAGAGGCCAGTACAGATAACCATATTGCAAGAACACAAGAACACAGAATCAACAGAAGAAAGTGAAGCACACACTGACAAATAACCTAAAACCACAATATGGGGAGATTGGTATGATTGCTCAAACCTGTAATGCCAATGCTTGGGAAGCAAAAGTAGGAAGATTGCTAGAAGTCTGAGGTTAGCCTAGGTTATATGGTAAGTTTTAAGTCATCTGGGTTATACATTAAAATTCTTGGTCAAAGCAAAAAAAAAAAAAAACACAGCAAAAAGGAGGGGCAACTATTGTGTTACAACAGGATGAGAAAAAGTAGATGGGTGAACACACACAAATTTTATTTTATTTTATTTTGGTTTTTTTGAGACAGGGTTTCTCTGTGGCTTTGGAGCCTGTCCTGGAACTAGCTCTTGTAGACCAGGTTGGTCTCGAACTCACAGAGATCCGCCTGCCTTTGCCTCCCGAGTGCTGGGATTAAAGGCGTGCGCCACCACCGCCCGGCCCACACACAAATTTTAAAGTGATGGAAGTGACAGGGAGTCGAGGGAGTTAACAGCACAATAGAGTGTCTCTCCACTTTGCTGAGTAAATGACAAATCTCAAGTTGCACTTGGATGGAAGGAGGCAAGGTTTGAGGTTAGGAAATAGTGTCAAGCCCTAAACTATGAAAGGTTTGATCCCAAAGTCTCTAGGGAGACACTGCCTAGTTAAGAGGCAATTACAAGAGAAGCCAGGAGTTAGCACCTTTGGTGATAGGATGAAGATCCCCTGATGAGCTATGTTGCTCAACAGCATTCTATTGAGAAGATTCCTTTCAGATTCAAAAGCTATTGATGGCAGCCATAAGTCAGGATGTGAGTTTACTCCAAGGTCCCCCAATGCCTACTTCAGAGGTTAGAAGGTTTGCAGATGGTATGGCCTAGCAAAGAACTGTGGAGGGCAGATGAAAGCAAGCAATTTATAACTTCACACGAACTCCCTTAACAATAATTATGCAAGCTTTGCAGAAACCTGAGCTACAAATACATTGCCAATAAAGAAACTTGAATAAGTAACTTAGAATTTCAAAAGTTATACTATGTTGAATAAAACGATGGATAAATGGCTCAGCAGAGAAGAGCATTAGTTGTTTTTCAAAGGACCATTTCGGCTCTCAGCACCCACAAGTTTGCTCACAAATCCCTGTGATTCCAGTTCTAAGGGATCCAATGCTCTCTTCTGGCCTCCAAGGAAAACTGTACACACACACTTACACAACACATAATAAATAAACAAGCCATTAAAAAGCTCATAAAAAGATCATTAGAGGTTATAAAACTGACATTCTATGCCAATGTCGATTCATTTTGAACTCATAAATAAATTTAGACTACTATATCTACAATTTCAATGGGACTTGTATATTTTTAAAAAGTCATATTAAGATTTGATAATGCATGAAGATTTGATTAAGTCATTGAAATAGCAAGCATAACTGAAGGAAGATTGAACCTTCAGAACTTAATGCATTTAAGCTACAATAGTTAAGATAAAACTAAACTGTGGCTGAGATGTTATTCACATAAAAACTAACCACCCAGGAACAACCCCAAGAGAGTGCTGCAGAGTGCATAAGCAGATGTGCATATGTCCACCTGCATGCTCTTCATTTAATATTTCATGAGATTAGTGTGATGTCTATTCTTGGTTGTCAACTTGAGTACATCAGGGATGAATGAAACCCAAATGGTTGGGTACATCTCTGAAGAATTTTTTTAAACTAAATCATTTGAATAGAAGGACAGTTTCCAATCCAGACATTTAAGATGGGATGATGCAGCTTTAATCTGGAATACAGCTACCACTGGAGGCCTCTCTAAAGGACATGGAAGAAGGAAGCTTTTGCTCTTTGCTCTTGTCCCATCACCTTATTAGTAAATCCATTCCTTCTCTAGCATTAGAGCCTAGTTCTCTAAGATTTCAGTGTATGTGAAACCCAGCTAAGATATCCAGTTTAGTGGACTGAGTAACTACTGGATTCCTGGACTTTCTGTTGCTCATAGGCAGCTATTGTTAGATTAGTTGGACCACAGCCTGTCAGTCAGTCATTTTAATAAATCCCCTTGCTATGAATATATAGAGATTCAATTTATAAGTTCTTTTTCTTGAGGGAGCATTGAACAATATCAGTGCCTTTTACAGAGTAGAAAAGTAAAGAGAGAATTTCACTACTTACTTGGAAAGATTTCTTCAACAAAAACAAGATAGATTTAGAGTTTCTCTTTCCAAGAGATCTTCAATCAAAAACTGAAGCTGGTATATTTAAATGTAAAATTATAGATAATTTACCAAGTATAAAAATGTACAAAATCATGCTAAAATAATAGTGAATAGATAGATAATAAGAGGGAAGCACTCAAGGCAGAAATAATAAAGTGATACTTGGGCATCTAAATAATTAGGTAGCGTCCACAATGTGTAAAGTGTTCTAAACATTAGAATGTTGATGTTATTTCTGGGTTATTGGAAATCAGTGGTGTCAGAGATGGAGTGGGTAAGCAGGGGTCTGACTGTAAAGGATGAGATAACTAGGACCCTTGTGATGAATACAGTGCCTTTGTAATGTATATACAAACCAATGTAAGTAACACTGAAACTGCACCATTGCGTTATAATCACATAATGCACAAATATGACAGAAAGCTAGATGAGCTCATATCTTTGCATTCTTTTAACAGCTTCTTGTGGATGTATAATTATGCCACAAAGTTTAAAAAACATCAGAAGATATTCAGTTTTATAGACAACTACTTTGCACAAATATTCACACTACTTGCCATATAATAAATAAAACTGTCAAGTGATCTTTCTTCACCCATCAGTAATCAGTTCTTCCTGAGTAAAGCAGAAAGGAGACCTTTGAGTTGTGTAATACAATAACCTTGGAGATGCAGAGATGGCTCAGTAGTAGTAAGAGTGTTTACTCTTCTCTAGCTCCATCCATTTTCTGCAAAATTCAGGATGTCGTTGTTTCTACTGTGTAGTACTCCATTGTGTAAATGTACCACATTTTCCTTATCCATTCTTCAGTCAAGAAGCATTTAGGTTGTTCCCAGGTTCTGGCTATGACAAACAATGCTGCTATGAACATAGTTGAGCACATGTCCTTGTGGCACAATTGAGCATGCTTTGGATATATACCCAAAAGTGAATTAACTGGGTCTTAAGTAAGGCTGTTTCCTAATTTTCTGAGAAATTGCCATACTGACATCCAAAGGGGCTATCAATGGAGCTAGAAAACATTATTCTGAGTGAGGTAACCCAGACAAAGAAAGACAATTATTACATGTACTCACTCATAGGTGGTTTTTAAACATAAAACAAAGAAAACCAACCTACAAACCACAATCCCAGAGAACTTAGACAACAATGAGGACACTAAGAGAGATTTACATAGATCTAATCTACATGGGAAGTAGAAAAAGCAAAGATCTCCTGAGTAAATTGGGAGCATGGGGACCTTGGGGGAGGGTTGAAGGGTGGAGGGGAGGCACAGGGAGGGAAACAGAGAAAAATGTAGAGCTCAATAAAAAGAAAAAAAGGAGTATTTACTTTCTACAAGAGGATCCAAGTTAAGTTACCAGTGACTGACAACAACCTGTATGTAACTTCAATTCCAGGTATCTGAGCCCCTCTTCAGGTCTCTGCAGATACCTATATGTAGTCGCTCTCTCTCTCTTTCTCTTTCTCTCTCTTTCCTCACACTCTCAACACACATAAATGAAAAATACAATAAACATTGTATGTGTGTATATGTATATATGTGTATTTTTATCCCAGTAAATACCCCTTCTGGATAAAATGTAAAGTTTTATGTTATACTATTGGAAAGTTAAATTTTTAGAGATATAAGATATTAAAAATCAGATATAAAAAATCTAAAATTTTCATATGGATCATCTCAAAGACTCCTTATTCCATAGTAATTCATAAAAACTAAAAATACAAAACTCCAACTACACTACAATAGAGAACTAGTAAAAGTGCATTAAACAAACATGGCAGTTTTGTTTCTCAAAAGACAGTGGCCCATATAATCTGTTTTAGCACACTTATGCCTTTAATTCCAGCACTCTGGAGACAAAGGCAGGTGGATCCCTGATAGTTCAGAATAATCATGGTTTATATAGTGAATACCAGCCAGCCTGATCTACCTAGTAATTTCCAATCCAGGTAGGGCTACATAATGAGACCCTGCTTCAAAAACAAAAAGCAATATTAACCAAAGACTTGGAAAAATATGCTCATGAATTCTTATCTGAAAGTACATATGTGAGTTGTGTGTGTTTGTTTATATGTGTGTATGTGTGTGTAATATAATTACTTAATAATTTGGAATTTCAAAAATTATACTAGTTCTCACAAGGTTTCCCAGACTTAAAATTGACATCAATATTATATTATACTTAAAAGAATTACAATACATTTCTTTAACATGGGGTCACATTTTTTAAAGATCATATATTTATACAAAGTTTATCAAAGAGCTGCTTTCAATGGACCTCTGAGACTTTCTGCTTCCCAAATCTAAATGGCTTCTTGCACATCAATATAATGTGCTGTCAATGATGTCCCGTTAACTAATGCATGAAAGTGACGTTGGACATTGTCATTTGTTTTAACCTTCAGTATCTATTATGAAGGCTTGTGGGCTATTTATATAGCCAGCTGTATGGTTGTGTCTTTTCAGGAAGAGAGAGCCCTTACTTCTTCCATCCTTGACTGAAACAACATTGTCAATCTTGTTAACAGTGAATAAGAATATTAGAGACACATGTGACAACTGAGGTAGAAAAATTAGGTCCCTGCTGGCAATTACCCATCAGAGCCGATTGACTGATGGCCAGAGCTAAAACGCATGTAAACTGTCAGCCATCATAACAGGGCAAATATCAGAGAACTACGGTGCAGAGTCAGGTAAAAATCCACTTTTCACTGTTGGGGACCTGCCCTCAGTGCCACACGTTCATAATCCTCTCCCATCAAGCCAGGTCTACACATTCAGAGACGTCCATCATTCTAACAGTCAAATATATATCCTGTCAAATACATTCAATGGCCCTCATGATAAGTTGGACGAGAAGTGACATGCTACACATGATTGAGTAGAAAGGGCATATCATATACAATTCCTGCTGTCACATTTGTCTTTCCATTTCTATAACTAGGTGACAGACTTAACCTTGACATGTCCTAGATTTAGTTGTTATGGTCAATTAATGGGAAGTACAAGCATAAAAATTTAATATATTTTTAAATTACATGTAAAACATTACTGAAGATATACCAGAGAAGTCAAATGAGAGAATTGTTCTCTTTTGTGATGCATAAATTAAGTTTTATTGTGTACTGAAAACAAGTTTACTATGATTCACTGACAAAAACAACCTGAAGTATGAATGTGCACTTTAAATTTGCCCAAAGTGGGCAAAGCATTTTAAAAAGTCTGTACCATGCAAATAGATGCTGTACCATGTACTGTTTCAATCACCTTTACTGTGATGGCAGAATCCTCATTATTATCATGAGAATGAATGGGTTCATTATTTTCTTTACCTTAATTTTTTCTTGAAAATTTTACCATCAGAATTTCACATCAGTTGTTTTATTGAATCATCCATTAGATCATTGAAAGCTATTGCTTTCTTCTAGTTATGGAGAGCTGGTCCTACTCCATGCTGTCTGCTACATTGGTTGAGCTAGCCAAGGCAATGCCTGAGAGCTTTCCTGGGTGTGAAGATGAGGGAAAGCTGATAGTTTGATCATCCCAGCTATCACCTAGGACTACAAGAGAGCCCACCCAACATCCACCTCATCTATGAGCTGCTAGAGCATGCGATTGAACCAAACTTGCAGATCCAAAGCTACAGGATCTCCTTGACACAAGCCAACAACAGAATATACAAGAGGAGTCCCAGTTACGGCCCAGAATCTAACTAAAATTCTAGCTAAAGCTGGAAGCCTCAAACCAGACCAAAGACTCATTGCAATAAAATCGCACAAGCAAAGGTACATGGACTAAAGAACGTGCTGTGTTACTCATTAGGACAAATTACAGTTTTTTTTTAATGTGTTTCTTTTGCTTGTTGGTTTGTTTTAATTTGGAGGGTTATTTTTAAATTTTGGTTTGTGGGGAGCTTGAAAAAGCAAAGGGAAAAGCAAGATGACATGAGATGAATGGAATTGGGGTGCATGATGTGAAATTCACAAAGGATCAATAAAAAGCTAAATTTAAAAAAGGAGCCATTCTTGGTCCCTTTTCTCCATTTTTATTAAAGAGAAAGTTTATATAAATTACTTCTCCCTTTTAATGCTTCTATGGTTTTAACGTAATCCTATCTCTTCAGGCATTGAAAGCTATTAAGCATTAAGAAAAGGAGCTATGAGAATGGAATGAGCTCAAGAGACTGCCTTCTCATACCCTAATAAAGGCAGTTAATGAGGTTCTGGTTTCTCTTTCTTCTCCACTTTGGTTGTGGGAAGATGAAACATGCCTTCCCTATTTGAAAGTCTTCACCAATGAAGCCTCTACCATCTTGAACTATAATTTCCATTTCCTCCAAACTATATGTAAATAACTTTCTATATTCTATAAGAAATCACTATGATTCAAATATTTTATCATAATAATAAAGAACTAAAAGATATTATCTGGCAATTCAAATACACTTTATCTTGCTGGTTGATACCTTAAAAATTTTGTACTTCAGATGGGCTTTGAGGTCAACTCTGAAATGATGACCTTGCAACCCATATTCTGATTATGTTATTGTTACAAGAGTTATTTAAAGGTTCTGTATTGTAATTCCTTAACAGAAATATGATCAATAAGTACTTTCTCTTAAGCAAACATGTTTATTCTCTTAGTTCTCCATAATTCATAAATATGCATAATATTATACTCCAATGTATCTGATATTGGTGATGTTCCTGTGCTCATGTGTTTCATCTATAAAATGATCACTTGCCAAAAATCTTGAATGGTTTTACTGTTTTCTTCTAAGAGATTCATGTCCTATGCTTGGGTTTTTGTCCATTTTGGTTTAAAGTCTCATTCTGCAGAAAAAGAGTTAGACTTCATTTTGTCCACATTTTTGCATAGTTTAGAGATCAGAGATCTTCCCTCACTTTATATAAAGGTATTTCTAGTCTAGTTAATTTTTATGTTGTTCCAATTAGTGTGTTTGATTACAAAAACTTTCACAAGTATGTGCACACCTGTGACTTTATACTGATTGTTCAGACTTTTTGTCAATATGAACAAATATCTGAGAGAAACAAATTAGATAATGAAATGTTTTTGGGGGGTTTGTTTGCTTGTTTAGTAGGTTGGTTTGTTGATTAATTTTTTTTATTTTGGTTCAGATTTTGGGAGGTTCAGCCTATGGTTGACAGATTGTATTGTTTCTAGGATGTGGAGAGGTATCATGATTAAAGGCTTAGTTGAGCAAAAATCTTACCTTCTGGTAAACAGAAAGAGAGAAGAGAAGAGAAGAAGAAACAGGAAACAGAAGAGAGGAGATAGAAGATAGGGAATGGTCCAGAGCCATGGTATATTTTTGAGAACATACCATAATTATCAAAGTCTCTCAACAAAAACCTTCCTAATGAAGGGATCAATCTTCCCCAACATAGTAACACCTACCACCAAGCAGAGGTCAAATCTTTAAAGCAAACCTTTGGAGATATTTCATATTTAAACAATATTTAGTTTTACTGTCCACTTGACACAAACTTAGATATACTTGGAATTAGAGAATATCAATTGAGAGATTGCTTTTATCAGACTGTCAGTGACTGTATCTGCAGAAGTAATTTTTATTGCTAACTGATGTTCCAAGACTCAGCCGACTGTGGGTGGTACCACACCTGGGAAAGAGTTTCTGGGCTGTATAAGAATGATATATGAGCAAACCAAGAGAAGCAAGCTAGTAAGAAGCATCCCTCTATGGCTCTCTGCATCAGTCCCTGCTCCCAGGTTCCTGGCTTGAATTCAAATAAACACTTTCTTCAAGTTTCTTTTTGTTAGTGTGTTAGTTGCAGAAAGCAAACTAGAGCACTATATCAGGTAATATGCATATTAGCTCATCCTAATTATACCAACTGCACATCAGGATGAATGAATTTCTTTCATAATCACTTGGAGGACTTTTGAATACAAAATTTCTGACCATCAATCTTGGAATATCTGATTATATATGGTACCTTCTAGAATTCAGATTTGTCAATGACTGCATACTGTGGTAAAGGTTTTCATCTGGACCTGCTCTGCTAAGTCTTTTGCTTCCTTCAGCAAAAAGATAACAATCATCATTGATATGATTCTAAAATGGTTAGTCATGTTTATTTATTTAAGTCATATTAATTCTTCATAACTTATTTTGGATACATCATTTTGTGGTTTTAAATTGCTAGGATCATGACAAAACGCTTTGCATCAATGACTAGACTGACTATTAAGAATGTCAGATTAACACACACACAGCTCTGAATTTAAATCCTTGTTTCTAGAACATTCACAGATCATAATGCATCTTTAGATTAGACAGATTAAAGATTCTATCTTTATGTGACCTAAAACTTTAAACAGAATTGTAATAGAACACACATTTCTACAGCAATGTGTCCATCTTACAATGCTAACATTGTCAGACTGAATTTTCCCTTCATCTTACCAACAGCTATAACAGTGAGGTCTTGCTCAATGTTGACTGTTGTTGTTGTCTGCTTTTTTTTTCTTTTTTAATTTGATGGCCCTCTTGATTTCTGGACAGACAGATCAAAGCAAGATTGTATACCTAGTTCTGTCCAAACACTTTCCTGATTATTTTATAAAACACTTAAACAAAAGTATGAAAATAAAATGAATCATGAGCAACAAATGTGTTATTGTTTGCATATCACAAATCTTGACTCTATGAAACTGACAGCATATGGTAGGGATGATGACAAATGTTCACTACCTTGTTTGATGAAAAGACTCAGTGCATGCTGTTCTGGTAAGTACCTTCCTATTACAAATCCATCTGTCACTGACAGAGTCTGAAATATGGATGCATTGTGGCCCCTTTTCCCAATTCCATTGATATTTTAATGAGAATTGAGGGGAGAGACTGGGTGAGATCAGGTCATGTACTATTTTCAGCAAGAAGGCTCTTCCTGAGTCCAGCCCTTTTAGATATACAAAAAGAAAAAAGCCAATGTCATTCCAATTAATACCAAGTAATCCAAATTGGAAAAAAATACTGAACTGTATCAACTTAATTCTAATTAATCAACTAATACAAATGTATGCAACTTAAAGACATAGAAACAGACTGGTCTTATCATTATTGTTGTTGTGTGTATTTTTACATGCATATGTACATACAGTATGCTTGTCCATAAAGTAAGGACCATAGATTGAAGTAGGAATGTCTTCTTCAATCTTTTCTCACTTTACTTATGAGACAAGGTCTCTCCCTCACTGAGTGAGGAGCTTGTTATTTCAGCAATGCTGAACAGGCCACTGGGAAGGAGGAGGGAAGAAGGGTAAACAGTTTGTATAAAATTTTCTCCAGTACTGTGTGTCTGTGTGTGCGTGTGTGTGCGTGTGTGTGTGTGTGTGTGTGTGTGTGTGTGTGTTTGCTTGTGTTTGTGGGACTTTCAGTGAGTTAGCAAAAAAACAAAGTTAAGAAGGCAAGATGTGTCAATTCATGTAGGAGTTATAGACTACTAGAGATGAGTTGGCAAGTTCATTAGACAAAAATGCACGGAAGAGAGGAATGAAGCAAGGGAACACAGAATGGACACTTATAGTGAAGAAATAAAAACAGAGACATATTGTGTCACTGAAGTATTACTGAATTTTCTAATTTTGTTTCTGGATTTATGAAAAATACCCTTACAAAAACAGCTCAGGAAAGAAAGGAGTTTATCAGACTTTTTACCTGTGGGAAAGTCAAAGCAGGAACTACTCAATCACATTCACAGGAAAGAACAGAAATGGATTCCTGGAAATGAATACTTAGTGCTTGTTCTCAGCTTAACTTCTTTCTTATTAATTTCAGAAGCTTTTACCTAGAGGATATTGCCTCCCACAGTGGCTGAGTCTTCCCACATCAGTTAATCACTTAACTCACCCTTAGACATACCCATATATAGGCCGATTCTATATAGAGAATCCTCCAGAGAGTCTCTTCCCAGATGGTTCTAGATTGTCTCAAGTTGAGAATTATAACTCAACCTCACAGGTTGGCTGTATGTTGGAATCATTTGCCCAAAAATGCAGCGAGCTGATAAATGATTTTTATTTTCAAACTGAGAGTTCCTAGAAATATCATACATCAAGCCCTCACCAAGTGCAACAATCTGGAGAGCAGGCCTTGCACCTTGCCTAGGCAAAATGCTAGAGCTGGCCCAGATGGTGGTGTGAGTGTGGGTGAGGCTGTACCTAACAGTGTGAGAGCAGGAAAACATAGGCAGCTCCTTACTGTCTGCTACACTTGGTGAGTTAGTCCAGGCAGTCCTGGAGAGCTTTTCTGGGTGTTGAAGATGAGAGAAAACTGGTGGGGTGACCAATTCAGCTACCACCCAGACACAGATCCAGGACTACAAGGTAGCCCACCTCACATACATTCAATTTATCTATGAAATTCTGGAGTATGTGAAGGGGCCCAACCTGCAGATCCAAAGACTCAGGATCGCCATGGCACAAAGCAACAATAGGATGTCCAACAGAAGTCCCAGGGAGGTCCCCAGTATCAATAATGTAGCAAAAAAACCGGAAGACTCAACCCAAACGGATGTATCTTTGCATTGAGCACTTACAAATAAAGATATGTGGACTAAAGTGGAGAAAGAGGAGTGAAGAGAGAATGTCTAAACAGGATGAGTTAGAAAGGGAAAGCTTTGTGGACAAGAAAATCCTGTACACCTTAATGGCCAATAATAGTATTTGACTAGCCCCTGTTTCAAGATGATGGGAAAAATTTTAGCAGTACATACCATGTTAGAACATAGTTACATAGAGAAGAGTGTCAGTTAATAGGGTTACATTTGTTTATGGTATTGCCTTAATTTCTGACTATAATAAGCATCTTAGAACTGCTTTTAAAATTTGGGGTTATTTTAAATTTCTGTGATATAAAGAATAACAATTAGAAATTATTTTAAAATGAGTAAACATCATTTCCAATAGTTGTTTTTAATTCTGAAAGTTCTTATTTTGAAAATACTTTTATAATTTTATGCAATAAAATACTGATTTCATGGGGTTAAGCAATTTAAAAGCCTTTACAACAACTGTGTCACCATAGTGACATATTCACTGTCTGGGTTCACAAAATTTATCATCCAAAGCAATAAAAAGAAAGGGGATAGTCCTATACAGAACCTATGTCTTTAAACATCTATATTACAAGAATGGTGAAACAGTATTATTTTAACTAAAAGAGACACACCAAGCAATAATCTACCCACTCTCCACTACACAGATGTTAGCAGATCATGTTTAACTGTCATTGCCTCAGCCCATTAGCGTCTATGTCTGGTTATCTTAATACAGTGGCTCAGTAAATTTATCAATGTTCTTCTAACCTCCAGGATACTCGAAACAGGTTATGTCATTTGCTAGATTTACAGGAAGTTGCTAATGCTAAGTAATAGTGTCTGTATTCTTTCTTGTGCATTAATGGGCATCCTGGAACAACCTGTCTGGGTTATTTTTATTTTCTTTTATTGTTATTTTGCTTGTTTTTCATTTTGTTTCGGACTATGGATTATGAAATATGACAACAAACAATCAAGGAATTTAATTTCTTCTTTTACTTTCTTCATTTGAATGATCATTTATCTATTAAGGTATAAAATGTTTCAAAGTTGAAAAAAAATCACACTTTCAGTTTTGCTTCTTATATCCCTGATTTGTGCTAACACACAAAAGGTAAAAAGAAAAAAAACCTAATCTTATTATTTAATTTACTAAAAAGCTACAAAAAGTAGTCAAATAAAGTCAAAATTAAAAGAGCCACATTATAAAGGTTTGTACTGTAACTATTTAGAAAAAAATAACCTGGATCAAAGCTACAGAGCTCCAGTAAGTTGGGGAATGAAGGGATGGCTCAGTAGTTAAGGGCACATACTGTTTTTGCAAAGGACTTTGGTTTTGTTACTCCCACACATGTTGGCATTACATAATGCCCTGTAATTCCAGTTCCAAGAGAAATTGATGCCTCTGGTTTCTTTGGGTACTTGCACTCATGTATACATCACTGTCGCTGCTACACACACACATACATGCATATCAAGGCACTGATGTAATCAGGTGGGAGAGCTACAGAAGGCCAAGTTCAGTGAGTACCTTTTCTTCTTTGAAATTGTGATACACTAACACATGGGACAGTGAAAGATAGTGCTGTGTGAGCTTAGAATATACCTTACCTTACATACAAACTGATGGGTGTTGAGGGTGATGTACTAGCACAAGCGACAATCAAATTTGAAATAACAGCAAAATTTTATTTCTTACATTAACATAACTTTATAAGAGAAGGATCTCTTAAACTACAAGGAAAGTAGATTATCTAAGCTCACTTCAAACATACCCATTTCTCCAATAACATTTCTATCTTTGCTTGAAGGGATGTGAAACTGGGTATTTGACCAAACAACAAGTGGATACATCTACTTGGAAAGCAAAAGAAAATCTTTCCTCACCAGTGTTAAAATGTTGAGCATTCATCTACTAATCTTTCTTCTTTCTTCACAAGAGAAGATGTATCTGTTTTAACTGTGTTCTGTGGTTGGAATTTTTCTTAGATAATTTTTAATTGTATAAATTTGTATGTTCTTGAGAAATTGGAGGTTTACTATTAATATATATATATAGGAAAAGAATGCAAATTAGGTTGGTCGACCTGTGTGCAATGGATAGAACCTGCCTGACTCCATATCCTGTGACAGTAATGAAGGCAAGGGTTTGCTTCTTTTTATTAAATTGTGTGAAGTAGCTTTATTTTTCAAAGACTGCTGCCTCTAGTGTGTAGAAGATGGTAGCAAGCTAATGCACCAAAACAACAGGAAGTAAACACTGTTCAGCCAAACCACTAACTCAAGGAGTGCTCAGTTGACTGTAACTCAAACTATGCTGCTGGCTGAGGATTTGTGACCTGCTATCCTTGGTCATGCTCTTGAACTTTTAGATTTAATGTAGGTATGTTTGTATTACTAATAATATCTGGGTGAATGGTGGTGCATACAATCCTATACAGGCTCATGCATGCCTCATATATTTTGGAGGCAAGATGCATCTATCAAGAATTGGTTCCCTCCTTCCATGGTCTCCAGGAATTTAAGATCATCAAGCTGTCAAGGGCATATGCCTTTACACACTGAGAGTTCTCGCTGGCTTCTATATCTGTATTTTGTTCCTGATCATGCCTGCCATGTTCCATTCAGAGCCATTCATCAAGCCGTCTTGCCACAGTGTAGCAAAGTCCCCAAAGAAGGCATGAAGAGCAGAGAATGAAAGTGGGAAGTTGAATGCCTTGTATGCATTGCTTTCTCAATCTACCAGGCTCTGGAGATGGGTGAAGAATGAAGATAATGAGAGGTTGGGGAATCTAATGAGGTGCTGTCATAGTATTTTATGTTCTTTGAATATTATGGATGCTTTTCTGTTGTTCCTGTGCTTTCAACAGTGCACAGAGAGCAAGAAAAAATATGACAGTATGCTGGAGAGATGGCTTAGTTGTTGAAAAGTGCTACTCTTTCTAGAGGGCATGAGCTTGGTTCCTAAAACTCATGTCAGAGAGCTCACAACCATCTGTAACTCTAGGGAACTATTCTAGCCTCTGAGGGAACCTATACTCACATACACAAATCCACATGCTCATAATTAAAAAGCAAAAAGTGAACCCACAGAATGCCATTACTTTTCCATTCATTTCTTCCATCAAAACTTAAAATCTCTGATTTTTGATTATTTAAAACTACAACTACATGTACACACAGCATGGCTGCCTATGCTGGTGGGTTGTTTTAGCCTTCAGAAAGAGTTTTATAATCACATCAATGACAATGATAGTTTCTAGCACTCTCATATGTGACAAATGTTGTACTCAGATATTTACTTTCACATCTGATTGAATCTAGGAAGTAGTGACAAATTCTATTTATGTGTTTATAAAATACACATACATATGGGCAGGTTGAAGCTTCAATCAATATCCAAAACTTAAAAAGCTCTGAATGTCACTTTTTTCTGAGCATCATTATTATGTCACAAGTGAAAAATTCCACATCCAACATCACATGATGATACCCAGTAAAAATTCACACGGAAAAGATTGTCTAAAATATCCTTAACACAAATTATGGGAGCAAGAAAAAGCATTATGGAAACTGACCAGTTAGTGATCTAGTTTCAAAATATAATTTTTATAAAGAAGATTGAGCAAAAATACTGCATGATTGCACATCTGAAATGTAAGAGAGAAGTGACCTCAGTATTGGAACAACCTGGGTGGGGACAATGATCATTCTAGTGGATACAAACAATCATGGCACAGCATAGGGTTTTGAACTGAGCACAAAAATAAGAAAACATAGAGGGATCAGGTTAACCTGCATTTTTTTGATTTATCAAAAAGCAAAAGGCTTTCTTAATAGCTCCTACCTAATTCATTATAACATTTGAGATATATTATCTTTTCAGACATTGATAAGCAAGATAATTAGTACAACCATTTCAAGGTAGGAACAGACTAGTATAATTCCTTAAAATTGAACATAGTTTTATGTCATATCCTAATTTCATTGCTTGAAGTTAGTAGCCAAGCAGCTACAAATCACATGACAATTGGTAAAACTCAGGCTTAAGTCCAAGCTCTAGGGAAGTTGGTGGCCCTAAAATATACCTGTCCTAATGTTTTCATGTATCAAGTGAAAGTAAGATGGTTATCACAAGAGATTATTTTTTTAAGATTAAGGCGATGATATATTTTAGAATGTTAAGCTATTTAGCCAAATATTAGTTCATTTCCTAAAACTCATGTTTAAGAGAATTACTTTAGAAACTTGATGTGTTAACATAACTTAAAGAGTTTTCCTAAGGGTCTGATCCAGATCTTTTTCTCTCTCTCTTCTATTAAACTTGACTTGAAGTTTGTGAACACTATAAAACAACCTAAGAAGAACTTCCTTATCTTCCATGAATTGAGAACTAAAACAAAACAAAGCACCAAAAAGATGCACTATTAAATTTGAATATCAAACAAATAAATAGACAAGTGGAGTCTGTAGAGGTTGCTCAACAGTTAAGAACACTGGTTATTACAGCAGAGAACTGGGCTTGGTTCCCCAATGCACATACCAGCTCACAAACCTTTAAATATTCCAGGTTGTCTGACATCCTCTCCCAGCTTCTGGGCAATAGAAGCAAACAAAACATTCACAAACATAAAATAAAAATAAAACTGATGTGGGATTCTCCTCTTTATGCTGTGAATACCTTTGGTTAATAAAGGAATTGCTTTGGGCCTACAGCAGTGCTATAGGGGAACAGAGCTAAGTGGGGAAAACTAAATGGAATGCTGGGAGAAAGGAGGTAGAGTCAGAGAGAAGCCATGTATCTCTGCCAGAGACAAATGCCCTAACTTTAGCCAGTAAGCCACAGTCACATGGCAATACACAGATTAATAGAAATGGGTTAAATTAATATGTAAGAGTTAGCAAATAAGAAGCTAGAGCTAATGGTCTAAGAAGTGATTTAATTCATAAAGTTTCTGTGAGTGAATGACCAAGCAGCATTCCTCCAACAAAAAAACAATGAAAAGCAGGTAAATATAGAGCTATTGTCTGTATCATATTTCTGATAAGTTTGAGTTTAGTAGCTGGGTAGATGGAAACACTTGAGTCAGAGACCTTTGGTGTGTCTAAATTAGTTAATAGACTCTGTCTATCCATAGTACAAAATGAGTTACTAATTTTTCTCTGTTTGATACTCTATAAGCTGAGGGCTTAATTTTAATAAGTGAAAACCCAGTCTCCAATGTTGCCACAGCCCCACCCATAGCAAGCCTGGCATACTGATATAGGTTCCCAAATACCATCTAAGAAACAGATGGGTTGTCCTAAACTGGAGGAGGACAGGCTTGTTAAAGAAGGTGTTGGTTGACCACTCAGCTGGTTAATTGGTTGGTTGGCTTTTCTTTCATATCTCTTCTTTGGTATAAAATGAATCTATTCGTGGTATAATCATTATGCTCTGGTGTCTTGGGCTTTTGAAGGCCTTTTCTTACTTATTGGGTGGAAGGATTATTTTGTGAATTTATCAAGGGCCTTTTTCTAACTTTCATATTATTAGGGAGCCTTCTGTAAGTATTTGTTTGTTCTGGAGCAGACATCTCTACTGACTCTTAGCACTTTGCCTCGCACATGCCATGAGGATGTTGTTCAAACAATAGCTAGATAGTAAAAAACAAACCACCAGTTCTCTATGAAAGGAATGCACCACCAGAAGATGATGACAGATAAAAATGAGCCAATGAGAAAATCAATCTTAACAATGCGAGTAACATCTCCTATGAACACTGATCTACCCTGTGTCAGGACCTGAATGTGACCTCTGATTTGGTCAGTCTAAATCTAAAAGTCATAATGCTACTGCCTAAACTAATTTCATTTCCATGTCTGTGATAAAATACCCTGAGAAAATCAACTTAGGGAAAAGCAGATTTATTGGGCTTACAGCTCCAGTTTACAGTCAATTATTCTGTGGAACTCCAGGTACTAATGTAAAACATTAAATCACAGTCAAGACCAGGAAGAGAATAAACACATGGATTCTTGCTTACTTACTGGTGTTAACATAGCTTTCTCTACTATTATATAATCCAGTGCCCCAAATCAGACAATGGTGCCTCCTATGGTGGGATGAGTAGCTGTAAAGAAAATATCCCCAGACAGGTCCAGGAGGCAACCAGGTCAATAAATTTCTTCAATAAAACTCAGTACAAGTGATTCTAAGTGTGTCAAGCTGACTGTTACAACTATCCAACCCACTTCTATAACACATTGCCCTCCAGTAAAAGTAATGAATAATTTTATTTATTTACTGTGTTGGTCAGTTAAAGACTTTCCATTAAAGTTAATGGATGTGAGGCAGGGTTCCAGGTTGTCAGTAAAATGATGAACAAGGCTTGCTGGTATCTTCCCACTATGCCCTGTTTGAACTGGTATGTAGTTGGTGTTCGTGAAATAGCAGTATGATGAACAACTTTGTCCACTTGAGCAATAATATTTAATGGGTTTTAAACTAGTGAAATAATATATTAGACTTATAATAGGTGTGTGTGTTTGTGATAATTCAAAACACAATTATTATAGCTATTTTCTTAATAGCAATCTCAGAGACACTCACTCGAAACAAGTTTATTTTTATATTGTATCTGATCTACTAATACAAACATAAAATACTGGGTGACGAGCTTTCATGACCCATGAATTGTGATACAAAGAATGGGTATGAAAAATCCCATCTATTAATCTTACTTCTGGGTTAGGAGGAACAGAGAAGTCACAAATGGAGAACTGTAATCAGGCTTCAGAGAAAGGCACTTGGGAACAGGAGAAAAGTCAACAAAAACAATATGGATGGATAAACAGTTCTTTTAAAAAAATTAATTCTTTGCTCAGGATGGAAGTGAGCCATTTCTTCTAAGGTGGAAAGGGTGACATGAATAATGTTCTCGTTGAAAATCTGAAGGGTGCTGGCAGGTGCAGGACTCCTATTCTGTAACAGAGTTGTAAAGGGATGAAGGAGAAAGCACTTATTGGAACATCTGCTGCTAACCCACTTGAAGAAAAATAAGCAGGCAAGAGAATGAGCACATCTGCCAGCATTCAGCATGTGCAGCAGAGGCACAGCATAATCAGGGAGAGTTCCCGAGGCACGTGTGTCCTTCATATTTCCCCAGAGCTTCAGAGGGAGGGATGGGAGAGGGGTGATCATCCGGAGGGGCCTGTGAAATTGGTAGACACTCCTTCCAATCTGGCGACCGAATAGAGACTGACTGTGTGGGAGCTGAAATCACAGCAGCTGAAACCTAACAGCAGGCTTCAGGGTCAGCTGATCAGTTTGCATGAACCACTGCACCAAGCAGGAGAAGGTTGGCTTTCCCTGCTGGAGAAAGAGAGTCTGTCCAAAGAAACCCTGGCATTTCATTTCTCAGAGCATGTCTGACAGAAGGGAGGGCTGGAGGGGCATAGTAAAACCCCATCCACACGTTACCATACAGTAGTGAATATTTCAGGTTCTCAACTGAGCTGAACACTCCTTTTCATTAATATCAACTAATTTTGGAGGTCCTGATAAGGGGCAAGGTTAAATACTTTAGTAATCCCACTGTAATAGCTGCTTTTCTCTTGTTACTAAGATGAAATAAACTCCTAAGAACAATTTAATGAAGAAGTTTCATTTTGGTTCTCTGAGGTACAGTTCAGCATGATGGGGAAGGCAGTGTTAGAGGAGAATTTTCTATCACTTCCAACACAAAGCATTCAAAAAAAAAAAACAAAAAGAACAGAGGGTAAACATCTTTATGTTAACCACTGACAGTTCTTTTTAAATTATTTATATTAGTATGAAGAGGGAAAGGGAGAGAGAGAGAGAGAGAGAGAGAGAGAGAGAGAGAGAGAGAGAGAGAGAGAGAGAGAGAGAGAAAGAAAGTGCACTGTAACTGTAGAGTGTTGTAGAGTTCAGGTTATTGATTGCAGGAATAAGACTCAGGTTGCTAGGCTTGGGTATCTAGTGTTTTACAACTACTCCCACTGCCTTCTTTAGTCAGTTTTACCTCTCCTGTCAAATATGAAGAGCATTTGTGAAATGCAGTCCAGATTGGAGATAACATGACGAGAACTCAATCCAAACATGAAGCTAACTAGTTCAAACTTCAACATGCTTTGCAGAATTTAATAGAGACTGATAGGGATTAACTTCACAGTACATATAACATACATGCATATATACGTGTGTGTGTGTGTGTGTGTGTGTGTGTGTGTGTGTGTGTGTGTGTGTGTGTAGATGACATTCCCTTGGAGGGCTTCCCATCCTAGAATGAGGAATTATAGACAGCTGAAGTCTCATGGTGTTATTGAAGTTATCAAAAAGGGAGGCAGCCACGGTGAACAAAGTAAATGCCTAAACTAACTGTTCCAAAGATGCTTTTGTCTCTTTGAGATAACTTAGACCCTGCCCATTCTCAAAGAGGTGAAGAGGTTTGGTATCAGTGATCTGTGTATTTCTACCTGTCTTTCATACCATAAGTGTTGGGGATGTATCTTCTGAATGTCAAGAGTGTTAGACAATTGACAACCACTTCCTGTACTGGGGCACACATATCTAAATTAAAAAAATAATGTGATTTTCAGTTACTTCTTGACTTTCAAAATTTTTCATAACTCATCGCTGAGTGCTAGAGAGATGGTTTAGGGATCAAAAGGGCTTGGCTTGCTGCTCTTTCTTGAGCTTGCTTCTCAGCAGCCATGATCAGCAGTTCCCCCACTTCTAACTTCACCTCCAGAGGATCTGACACCCTTTCTTCTCTCGTGGGGCATCTGCTCACATGGCATTCACTCAACCAGATACACACACACGCCAATAAAACCCAATCATAGAATTCTATAAGCTTCCTTCTGAAATGAAGGAGGAGTTTATTCTCTCATACGTTTTATGTTCTTCGTCTCTCATGCTCTGTATAATATTATTTTGAAATGAATTGATATTTTGCATTAACAATAAATAATGTATATTATAGAGTTTTGCCATTTAGGGATAAATTAATGCTTATAAGTTTCTGCTGTAAATCTGAAGTTTAATAGTTGCCTTTCTCCTTCTCCTGACCACCTATATTTTTTAAACTCCTTTTTTTTTGTTCTGTGACAATTAAGTAGTTTCTAAATTTTCTAAACATTTATGAAATAGATTTTCCCAAATGGATGAATAGCTGAGTGTCTACCAGGTTTACATTGACTGCCTCTACCTCCATCAAGTGCCCAAGGTTCAGCTCCACCATTATCCCACCACTGCTCCTTCTTGTTCCTTTCAAGCTCATTCCCATATTTCAGTTTATTTCCTTTTTTCTACAAATCAGATTTAATATAAAAAAACAAAAACAAAAGGCCAAAGAAACAGCTCCACTGTGTGTCACCATACAAATATATAGGTTTAAGATAAGTTAAAAATCAACAAATGAAAGACTACACAACAGCACAGCACAGACATAAGCAAAATCAATGTAGCAGTCATAACTCTGAAATAAAAGTGGATCTAGGGTTAAAATCAATGTGTGATGTGGAAAGGTCTGATGACATTTGCAGTCTGCATGTGATAGGTAAAACTACCAAGAAAGCTTTAAAATAGTCTAAAACAAAATCCAAGAAGCATACAAAAAGCAATTAAAAACAGAAAACTAAAAGAGAGTTTTTTAGACCCCTTAGGATAAAATATATAGTAATAATAAACTTCAAAATTATTTTTTAAATTTTCTTTAGAAATGACCAGTGATTAGGAGTACATATGACTCTTGTAGAGGACCTGGAGTTGGTTCTAAGAACCCACCCATGTCAGATAGCTCACAACTCAACACCTTCTTCAGAATCCAAGAGCACCTGCGCTCCCCATGTGGCCAAGCCCCACAGACACACTCGTATACATTTGATTACAGATAATAAAATAAGTGTTTGTGGGAAGGAGAGGACATGACTGTTAAGAGCATTTGCTGCTCTTATGAAGGGCCTGGATACAGTTCCAAGCACTGACATGATAGTTTACAACCATCCTAAACTTCAATTCCAGGGGATCTTACGTACTTTTCTAGCTCACCTGGTACTGGGCACTCATATGATCCACATCATATATGCAGACAAAACATGCATTCTTATAAATAAAAACATTCAAAATTCTTCCTAATTCACAGAATATCCATTTACCAAAAATTACTCTAAATCCACCTCCGTTCGATTTCCCAGAATGAGCATTATCAAAATAATACTAACTTCTCTGGCAAGAACATTCCTACCTGCTGTTTTCAAGCATTAAATGTATGAAGGATAGATTTTTAACTGAGCATGGTCAAGAATGTTCCATGTGGATGTCTATGTATGAATTTCCTTAAGAAGGAGCTCACTTTGTACTGCCTCAAGGGAAAGTGTTTGTAAATTATCCCCCAATCTCTTCTCATTTGGGAAAAGTAAGGCATATTTTTTCATCATTTTACCTCTTGATTGTGTTTGTCAACTTCGGACTCAGCAAGGAGCAAATACTGTTCACAATAGTCATGGGAGCCAAACATCTTATGCAAAAATGTTGGTAAGATTCAAGATCCAGAGCCTCTGCTATGTTTATATGCATTGGACTAAGATGCATTGCAGGGAAATGTTCTGTACCCTACCTCTCAATTCAGTTGACTAGTTTTCATGATGGTTCAGCTTTGCAGAGTCCTTCCCATGATATTTGCATTTGCTTAGGACTTCTTGAAGGAGGAATGAATGGAGATTTTTGCATAAATAATTAAGCGATGGAATGCTCTTAAGAGAAAGGGAAGTAAGAAAGAATAGGAAGAGATTAGAAGGAAAAATCTTCTGCTCAGAGGGAATTTTAGGATGATGGGGAAGTCAGATAGCTAAATTGAAAGATTTTAATACGAAAAAACTCTGTAACACCCTATACTTCATGTTGGTTAGCTGTCAACGACCTGCTTCTGGGAACAAGGGTAGGGTATCCACAAGGTTTAAATAGTTTAGCATGAAGTAAGAGAGATCTATAGGGCTAATTGGGCAGTTGTGGACCTGTAATCTGCAACAACAGATACTGTCTGGTGTGGAGAACACAGCATTGCCTACACTGTTCCATCTGGACCCAGTCTGTTTTACATGACCTTGTGTGATATATGAGTATCCGTGCCTGGTCTTATACATACATACATACCTATTGTGTGAAAGAACTTCAGTGGTTCCTATCAGTAATAACTTCCTCCTAGCTAAGCAAGTCAGAAAAATAGACTTCAACAAAATTACTGTTATTTCAGCAGCAGTAGTCAAAGATTCATATTACAGTAAATCTTATGAATGGCACTTTAAATAACTTAAAAAAAGCTAAAACACCATGTAGCTCCTCCCTGCTATGTACTCATGTACTATGTACTATGTATCTCAGCTTTGAGGTGCAAAGGAAGCAGAGATGGCAGATTAGGCCCCAAAACTCAGACTGTCTGGTCCAGTAGACATAAAGTCTTGGTAAATTTATTTACAAAGACATTCCAGTCAGTATCGTTTTCAAGGATAAATAATGTCTTGCTATGACCAGTGTCTTGGAATGAGTGGTCTCTTGCTATGTTAGACATCTTGCTATGACAAGTGTCTTCTTACTGTGATCAGTATCTTACTTTCTGTGACATTCTCCCTCAAGCACCAAAGTGGTCTCTGATAATACTAGGAAGCATATAACTCCAGTTTCTATAGCAGATGATTATAAAGAATTTGAGACATTGAATGACATTGACAAGAAATGTGATTCTGATCTGGGCTGTATTGAATAGTAGTAAATTAGGGTTTGGGCAGGGGACATTTTCCGCATCATATGTACCTCCATATTCTCAGAAGTGCCAGATGAACTGTTGTCCTCTTGGTTAACAAAGTGAGGATAACTATTCATTCTCAGGAAAAGTTGTCAAACTCCAACTATGATACACAGATTTGAATCCTCTGTAATCAATAGAGATGACAGACAGATAGGGTGGGTTACCTGGAATTCCAGCTTCAGTGTGTGGGAGAAGGGGTTCTTCACAGGAAACTGACAAGCTCTGGATTTTAGGGAAAGGCTCTAGTTGAATGATTGAAGTAGAAGAACAATCTAGGATGAAATCAACATCAGCTTCAGGACTTCGTATGCATATGTGAACACTCATGCACCCAAACATGCAAAGTGTGCATACTTACATGGTCCTGCCAGGCACATGTGAAAATAGAAAAAGAAAAAGCTGTAAGATGCATAAAGTTGTGGACTATATCCTCAGCAGAGATGTGCTGGATGACTCAGAACTCCTGTGAAAATCAACTAGTATTGGATATGAATCTCTAGAGCTTTAAATCTCTCTTCGTTTGCTTTTTCTCTTGTTGCTTTTTTTCCTCTTCCTCAATTTTCTGGGCCTGACATAAGACAAAAGGAACAAATGACCTGTCACTATTTTTTTCAGCTGTTCCAGGTAGAATATTTACACCTAAAGCCATGGTGTTTACCTGACCAGCAGATTCCGAAAAACACCGTTGGGAAAATACAATGTTGTGAAATTGTCTGATGGTTCTGGGAATGGAAATCGTTAACATCTATCAATACACTGGAACTTCAGAGAACCAGGTTTCCCTCAGGGTGTAGAAGGAATTTTATTTGGGAGTTACATCCCAGTATTCTGCCTTGCTTGTCCTTTTTCCATGAATGGAGTAAAATTTGGAAATTGGACACACACACACACAAACACACATTTCCTATTGCAATTTTTCACCTTGTTCACAGTATTTATTGATTATCTCCTGCATTTGATTCAAAACTGGAGCAAACTACTGAGATTCTCACTACATAAATTCATCAATGCTGAACTTATGGCGCTATTCCAGAACCTTCTCGAAGTCTGTCTTCTGTTATGACCTGCTGTAAAACTTGATGGCATGTGTTCTGTAAACACAAAAAAGGTCAAGCTGACAAATGGGTCTCTAGTCACTTTGATAAGCCCATTCCTACTTTTAGGTATTTTCCTTATGTGTTGGAACATGCACTTTATTTAGAAGTTCCTTTATTAATATTTTTAGGGTTTTAAAGTTATTTTCTTCTCAAATGTCACAGAATGCCTTACCATCCATATGCTCATGAGACATAATTATGAAACTGACAGTCTTTTTTGACACCTCTTTGATGTGGGAGGAATGAACACATTTCATTCAGCTTAGGAACTCAGGTTTCAGTTTTCTTCATTTACAGCACAGAGTCTTTTGAATAGGGTCCATATTACATAAGTGTTCAGACGACGTGTCAGAAAACAGGTACCCAGCAGAACAGTGGCCTTGTTGATGCGCTTGGGGACTTCCATCACTAGTGGAGTGAGGAGATTGGTGCCTTAGCCAACAACTGGCTAATTCCAAATTAGCACTTAAGCTAATTTCACATATTGCAGTTGATTGGTGTACATGCCTCTTAAAACAATATGGGTGACACATCTCATAGCTATGAAACTGTATGCTAGCTAGTAATGGATAATGTTAAAACACAATGGAGAAAATTATGGGAAATAATTATTAATTAAATAACTATTGCTTTAAATACTGAGCTATCATTACTTTAAAAATGCTTGCACCCATTTCTGTACATATGTGTGTGAACAACCTGGGGGTCTCCATGCTCCCCTTTTACCACATGGGTCCTGAGGATCCACAGCAGGTCATTTGGCTTGGCGGCAAAAGCCTTTACTCACTAAGTCACCTCACTGGCCCATTATGCTCCTGTGTCTTTAAAGGAAATGGAAACTTCTCTATTGATATTATTTGAATTATTGGATCTTGTCATTTGTTTTTACACTATACTTTAGCAAGACTGCAAGATAGGTTGGCTGTTTAAAACACTGATTGGGATAAGATGATCTTTATTCTTGGGAAGCTGATTCTTCTCACCATAGACAGCCTCAGGTCACATCTGACAAGGTGATAATTCTAAGAGTGACATTTCAGCACCAACAAATGAAAAGTTTTGTGACTAAGCATGTTTCAAAAATAGCTAGTTTTCGTCACACTGGATAGATTTCAATTCTGATAACAAATACTCTAACAATTTTTCTATTTATGAAATAAGTTTTATTTACAGAATGCACCAAAAACTAAAATAAAATTCATATCCAAAAATAGATAAGGGCTTGAGAAATCATTGTGGAAATACATAAATTACTTAGCTGTTGAGGCTGGTAAGGTGGATCAGCAGTTAAGAACTTCTTGTTGATCTTGCAGAGGACTGAAGTTCTGTTCTCAGAACCCATGTTGGGGAGCTCACAACTGCCTATAAGTCCCACTCCAAGGCATTTAATACCCTCTTCTGCTTTCCTGGGGCACCTGAACACACACAAATAAGACAAAATTTAAATTAATACTAAAAATCAAAGTTATTAAAGAAACTACATCATTCTAAAATCCCTGTGGATGTCAGGTCAGCTCAATTTGACATAGCAAACGCTGGGACACACAATTGTTAGCACAACACAAGCCCCAAAATCTAACTTTCACATCCTTAAGAAAATGTAGGGGCTTCAGAAGGATTTGTTATGGCAAATCTTTGCAGGAAGAGCTTTGTTGGTGAAAAATTAAAATTATGTTGATGACACCACAAGAGGAGTGTTCTCAATGAAAATGTTTCCATAAGTCATCTGCATTCTAGGCTGCATTTTTCTAAGTATTTTCTGCCACAGAAGATCTTTCTACACACATTACAATATGTGTATATGAAATAGTAAAAACTAGGAAGAGAATAACAGCAATGCAACAGATGGAATAATTTGATGATCATCCAAGGAGTCTACCTTTATTGAACACAGGATCATATTCACCTCTCAATTCTATAGAGCAGGACTGTTCATCAGGAGAAACTACAACCAATGAAGAGATGCTGCTCACAGATCAGAGGAGAGCACAAAATTTGTCTGACCTAACCAGAACGCTACCAAGGTCATGTATAGTAACAGGGTAACATCCAATACACAGATCATAAAATCCAGATTTAAAATGAAAAGGAGCCAGAGGGATTACAGTGGAACATCCAGACTTATGTGTGCATTGAAGAATTAAAACATGTGAGATGAAAGTTTGTGTACCTTTAATATAGTTCCTCACAATAGCAGAAAATAATAAAAAAAATAGTTTCAGATGAATCTACCCAAATATCAAAGAATTTTAGGGTAAACTACTTTCTTAAGCAACTGAGATAGTTGTAATTCCAGAATAATTTCTTATGTTCTCATCTTTGTGTGTGTATGAAAGAGATAAGGAAGAATGTGAGGCATACCCAAAATCATTTCATAAGTATAATTCGATATCAAGGACATTGCTGTTGTAAT
>JAQHUG010000262.1:2808970-2832725 GCA_028555095.1 Dicrostonyx torquatus | reverse complement strand
AGAATTGTCTGTATTCTGTCAATCATGTTTTAAATAAATGCTGATTGTCCAGGCAGGAAGTATAGGTAGGTCAACCAGACAGGAAGTAGAGACAGGGCGATGAGAACAGCTGGGAAGAAGGAAGCTCTTCCCGCACTTCTGCCCAGTCCACCAGAATGTGACCTGTCCAGCTGAGAAAAGGTATCGAGCCATGTGGCTAACATAGATAAGAACAATGGATTAATATAAATTATAAGAGCTAGTAAGAAGCGTGAGTAATGGGCCAATCTGTGTGATTTTCTTTGGGACTTGCCGGCTGTGGTGTATTGGGCAGGACAGGAACTCCAATAAGCAGGCCCTCATGTTACACACTTGGCTAGTGGACTTGTGAGTTTTCACTGACTCTCCTTTTACAACTCCCATCTCACTATGGGACATTGGCATTAGAGAAATACACTATGCCTGTTCTGGGAATATGAGCTCAGAAATTCAAACTGGTGTGTCAAGCACCTTACTCACTAAGACAACTCCTAATTCCTCAATGTCTTGAGAAAGATAAGATGATTTGTAATGTGCCTCATTATATGAGCTTCTTTTTGAAGTCATGATCAAACTGGATCATTATGTTCTCAGTTACATCCTGGAGAGTTCTCATTCTACAAGATAAATTTTACCTGGGTACCTCTGCATATTCCAGTTTTTCTACTTGACTGTGTGAAAAGACCACAGAAAACTCAGCAAAGGAATTGACTAGAGCATTGACATTTCTTTCCCATCATTATTTGCTGTGATTTAAAGAAATTTATATAAATATATGTCAAAGTATATTCATTTGTATTTATGTATGTATATATGTCCATGTTTGCATGTTTAACTATATGTACTGGTATCTAAACTAATGTATACATAGATGCATGCACATTTGAATAAAACACATATATGCATATATACACACACATTTGGAGTTATATAAATATATGAATACATATAGGTACACAGATATACATATGCATAGACATAAACACATGCATATAAATATTTGTATATACACAAACACACATTCATACTTATGTCTATAGGTATTATGCATATACATTTGCACACATGCATACATATTTGTAGGCACATATGTGTATGTATATAAACATGTACAGATGAACACACATACAGATGCATGCACACACACACACATATATATTCTGCTATATACACATGCTCAAATGCATACACATATGGTGTAAGAGGTCCTTCCGTCTATGTGTTGCTTTCATTGGTTGAATAAAGAAACTGCCTTGGCTTTTTGATAGGGCAGAATTTAGGTAGGCAGAGAAGACAGAATTAAATTCTGGGAGAGAGAAAGCAAGAGAGAGAGAACTGTCATGTAGCTTCCAGGACATACATGCTAAGTGTTTTCTGGTAAGCCACGACATACAGATTATTAGAAATGGGTTAAATCAAGATGTGAGAGTTACCAATAAGAGGCTAGAGATAATGGGCTAAGCAGTAATTTAATTAATACAATTTCTGTGTGGTTATTTCAGGTGTAAGCTAGCCAGGCAGTAGGGACAAACAAAGGGCCTCTGTTCTCCTTGTAACACACATATACATGTATATATGCTTATAGACATGCATATGTGCATAGACAAATGTAAACACATATAAAGGATATATGTATTTATATATGGATACAAATATTATTGATGATAAGATATGTAATAGTGTGTGTGTACATATATGTGATATATATTTTGGGAATAATCTTCAAAAATTACAATTGAATGACATGAAGCAGAATAGTTTTGATGAGATCTAGTGTAATGATGCTGAGAACAAAAAAAAAAGCTTGACTTAAAATTCCCAAACTCTGAAAAATATGCAGATCTACAAAAATAATAAAAACATATCCTTGCAGAATATCACTCATGCACAATAATCTGTAGTGTTTCCTAAGAGTATTCAGAGGGAACATCCAGCCTATCAAGTTGGCTGAGATTAAAGTTCAGGAGGATCTGTCCTCAGATGCTCAGATACGTAGAATAATGACAAGAAATAGTAGAGTAAGTCCAGTGAGCAGGTTGACTTTGACATGACATGAGCCTGTGTGTGTATGTGTGTAGAGAGAAAGAGAGGTGAGTGCTAATATGGCAAGAGTGTGTTTGTGAGTGTGTATACATGTGTGCATGGTGTAGGTGTGTATGGTTTTAAATATAATGGTGATCAGGTTGTTTCTTTGATCATTCTGCACTTTATTTTTACAGAGTTTTTTTTACTGAATTTTGAACACATAGACTGAATGGTCAATGAACTGCATCTCTCTCTCTTTTTTTCTCTTAAAATGTAGATCTGTCTCTCCCTCTCTCTTTCTTCCTTATTCTTCAGACCTCCACAGCTGGTATGACATACACATGCCATTGTGCCTAACTTTTACATGGGTTCTGGGGATCTGAACTGAGGTTCTCACAATGTTAAAGCAGGTGCATTTTCCTCAGACATCTCCTTAGCCCTGTGATATGGATTTTAACACTTAGGATGGATCTGGGCACAGCATACCATGGTTCTTGAGTGAATTCCCTGAAAGGGTAATGGACATGGGGAGGTTTCTATTTTCAGAAGTTCTTATTTGACTCTTCTATTTGGTTAACAGAAAAATAATCATTTATCTTCCCATGTTTGACTTTTGACATTTGATATAAAATTGAGGAAGTCTGGAAATCAGTGCTTTCACATTCATACAAACAACAATCAGAAACCAAACTGAACTAACAACCATTCTTATACACATCAGAAAAGACTGAGCCAACCATCCACAGTTCCCAGTGTGTGAAGAAAGCCAGGACCAGAGAACCAATGTGAGCCAGAAAAGCAACCCTGAAGCTAATCCCACCCTGGGAAACAAAACCAACACAGAGAAAGCTGCATTGGTCTTGGCAAATTGCTAGGGTCTGACTGAACAACTTCAGGAACTAAATCCAAATGGAGCTGTGCCTTGGAGGTGTACTGACACACATGAATCTTACATCTAGGAGCAGTGCCAGAATTTCACAATGGAGACTGGAGGAAGTATCACTTCCTGCATCTGGGAAGGGAAGGAGAAAATTTTTAATTTAAAAATTGGAGGAGAACATTTCTTCATTAAAGAAGTCTGCCCTCAGGAGAAGATAGTCCACCAGATGTCAGCTTTATCCCTTTCTCTGTTTTATGTTGCTGTGAAAATCACCATGACCAAAGCAAATTGTAGAGAAGAGGATTTACTTTCTTTTATAGGTTACGAGTCATCATTGAGGAAAGTCAGGAAAGGAACTCACAGCAGAGACTTTTGGGAAAGGAACAGAAACAGAGGCCATTGTGGGAACCTGTTTCCTTGCTTTGCTTCAAGACCCATGTTCATCTTCACCCTCCCACTCCCTCAAGCTCTCCCCAGTCCTTCCCTTCTCTTTCCCCTCTCCCCTTCCCCTACTCCTACCCCACTCCTGTGCTCCCAACTTTTGCCCAACTATCTTGTTTGCTTTCAATTTCCAGGAGGATCTATATATGTTTTTCTTTGGGTTCACATTGCTATTTGGCTTCTCTACGCTTGTGAGCTATAGGCTTAATGTCCTTTGTTTATGGCTAGAATGCACTAATGAGTGAGTACATACCTTATTCATATTTCTGGGTCTGGGTCATCTCACTAAAAATAGTGTTTCTATTTCCATTCATTTGCATGCAAAATTCAAAATGTCATTGTTTTTTACCACTGAGTAGCACTCTAATATGTATACATTCCACACTTTCTTTATCCATTCTTCCATTGAGGGGTACCTAGGTTGTTTCTAGGTTCTGGCTATTACAAATAATGCTGCTATGAATATATTTGAACAAATGCTTTTGTAGTATGATTGGACATCTCTTGGGTATATTCCCAAGAGTGGTATTGCTGGATCCTGAGGTAGGTTGATTCCCTGTTTCCTGAGAAACCACCACACTGATTTCCAGAGTGCTTGCACAAGTTTTCATTCCAATCAGCAATGGATGAGTGATCCGCTTACTCCGAATCCTCTCCAGCATAGGCTATCATTGGTGGTTTTGATTTTAGCTACTCGGACAGGTGTAAGATGGTATCTCAGGGTTGTTTTGATTTGCATTTCCCTGATCACTAAGGAAGTTGAACATGACCTTAAGTATCTTTTGGCCATTTGAAATTCTTCTGTTGAGAATTCTCTGTTCAGATCATTACCCCATTTTTTAATTGTGTTATTTAGAATTTTAATGTCTAGTTTCTTGAGTTCTTTATATATTTTGGAGATCAGACCTTTGTCTGATGTGGGGTTAGTGAAGATCTTCTCCCATTCAGTAGGATGCCTTTTTGTCTTAATGGCTGTGTCCTTTACTTTTGGAGCAGGGAAGAAGATATCTACCTTAAGGGAGCCATTTTAGTGTTGGCAAGAGACTTTGCTCTAGAGGGGATCCCTGGTGTCCATGGGGATGTCCCAAGTTAGGCCCTTGGACAGCAGAGGAGAGGGTGCCTGAATTGGCCTTGTCCCATAGTCACACTGATGAATATCTTGAATATCACCATCGAAATTTTGTTCAATGGATGGAGATAGAGACCCACATCTACATCAGAGCAATGGAATGAGTTCCCAAGGTCCAGTTGAAGAGAAGAAGGAGGGAGAAGATGAGCAAGAAAGTCAGAACCGCGAGGGGTTGGTTCACCCACTGATACAGCGTGCCTGATCTAATGGGAGCTCACCAAATCCAGCTGGACCCTGGACAGGGACTGAACAAGCATGTGATCAAACTGGACTCTCTAAATGTGGCTGCCAATGGGGATAGACTTAGAAGCCATCGATAATGGCACTGGGACCTGTCTCTTCTGCATGTATTCGCTTTTGGGGACCATAGTTTACTTGGATGCACACATTCCTAGGCTGGGATGGAGTGGGGAAGGCCTTTGACTTTCCAGAGGGCAGGGTATCCTGCCCTATCTTAAGAATGGAGGGGCAGGAAGGAGGGTTAGTGAGGGAGCGAGCGGGAGGGAAATGGGAGAAAGTGAGGAAGTGTCAATTTTCAAATAGAAAAATAAAAAAAATTAAAAAAAGAATCACATAATGTTAAGAAAGTGTTCCATAACTAAAAGTCATCACACCAAGTTATATGAGAGGACTGACTATATTATTTTAAAAAATTTAATATGTGGTTCCATTTCATGATGATAAAAATACCAATTTTTAGTGTATGTCTGATAACTAAATAATAAGTAATAAGTATTAATATAAATGTTTATTATATTTTAAAGACACAATAAATACACAAAACAAAAAAGACCCATGTTCAACTCCTTTTCTCTTGCATCCCAATCAAACCTGCCAGGGTTGGCACTGTCCAGTTACCTAATCCCTTTACCATCAATTTGCAATCAAGAAAATGCCCCACAGATTTACGCGATGGAAAATCTGTTATAGGCAATCCATCAGCTGAGGCTCCATCTTTTTAGGTGTATCAGCAAAACAACTATGTTTGGCCATCAAATGCATTTCAGTCTTTTTTGCCTCAACTGAGTGTGGGATCACTAAATGACTGAGATCTGATAGGGGTATCATGGAGCGCTTCTCATCACTCCATGCTTTCTTCTGTCACTGATTATCTCTATAACCATAGAAGTTGGACATCTCAAGCTTCATTTAAGAATTCAAAGTACAACAGCAGTATTTTTATTTCAGCAGAGGTATTTTTATCCCTGTAGCATAAACAATGCAACTTAGTTGAGAAAAAGACTAAAGCATCTTACACCTTCAGGTCACAGTCACTGAGGAAAACAATGGATACTTAAGCAGGATTTAGAATCCATGGAGAAATGCTACTTACTGGCTTACTCACAGCCTCACACTGAGCAAATTATTTTTTTTTATATAGTTCAGGACCACCTTCCTAGAGAACAGTGTTACCCACTGGGCTGAATCCTTCTATATAGATGAACATTCAAGGCAGTACCCACACACATTCCTACCGATCAATCTGATCTAAGCATTTCCTCAATCAAGGTTTCCCTCTAAAAAAGACACCAAGTTATATTGAGTTGACCACTGAAAGTAACATGACAAGAGAATTCAAGTGTGAATATCAAAGGGAAATTTATATTCAGAGACACAGACCTAATGCCAAATAAATACAGACTAACCCCTAAAAATTGGGATTGGGAACATATACTTATATACTCTGCAACTTGGTGAGTAGAGGCAAATGGAGCAGGAGTTTAAGGTCATCTTTGGCTACATAGAATATTAGCCTGTCTCAAAAGAAAAAAAAAGAATAAGAAGTTGGGGAGATTTTTGCAGTGAGAAATCACTTGTTCCATAAGCAAAAAAACATGAATCGAGACTTCCAGTACCCACATTAAAAGCTTGGCTAGGTGGTATGAGCCAGTAACGCAGTTGTGGTCTCTCCAAGAGAGGCAGTGGTTCTCATCACTCCAAACCCTTTAGCAAGTATCTCTAAAACCTTTACTGCTCCAAATTTCATTCACTGCTCTGAAATATATCTTTTCTTTTACTTCCTTTTGCCTCTGCTTCCCTCTCCTTCATTTCCCATTCTTTCCCTTCCTTTCTCTTTTCTTTGTTTCTCCTTTCCTGCTTCATTCTTTCCCTTACCCCCTCATTTCTTCAGCCCACCTCTCTTGCTTTATTTTTGCATTTGTGTCTGACAGGATGACACTATGTAGCCCAGGATCACCTTTACTCAGGATCCTTTTGCCCCTTCCTCCTGTATGGTAGTGTTAGAGATGTGTACCTTCAAGAACTGTACAAACATGTTTTCCTTTCTGCTTAGATTTTGACTCATTGAGGACATAAGTCATGCTTTTTCTGACATTATCAATATAGTGGGGGACTCAGGGTGGAAGCCTATGTTCTCCCTGGGAAGAAGAAATAGATTTTACAAGTGGAGTGGGGTGGGTGGGAAATGGGAGTAGAAGGGATCAGCAAAGAGTGGGGGTATTGGAGGGATAGAGTATGGAGAGAGACAACTGTAATTTGGGGACACTTGGGAGGAGGTGGTATGGAAATTTAGTGTAGTAGAAACTCCCTGAAATCTATGAGGGTGACCCTAGCAAAAACTTCTAGTAATGCAGGATACAGAACCTGAACCAGCCATGTGTGTAACTAGGCAAGGCTTCTGGAGGTGGGACAGGGACACCAACCCAGCCACATAACTTTCTGCATACAATTTGTCCTGCCTGAAAACTGATAGACAATTTAATGAAATGGGTCCCTGGAATCCCAGAGAACGGCAGGCTCGAGAGCAGAGCTGAATGGAGACAGAGAAACTGGCTAATAATATCACCGCATTTTAAAATGAGTAACTGACAAAAAAGCCAACCACAAAATGCAATAACTATATGAAATATTTTCTGGCTTTGCCTTAGATGCTATAGCTCACTATTAAAGTGAAAGTATCTGTCTGGTGACCAAGAAATAGAAAAAGAAAACTGTCCTAAAGACAATATTCAGAAGTAGGACAAAGGTTCACCTTACTCCAACAATTCATATCTATCATCTTCTAAAGGGAAGAAAGCAGACAGTTCCAACAATGCAATTCTAAAACCAGAATGGTATGGAAGGGCACTTCTAGCTGTATAATGTCACTGGAAATACCCATAATTTGCAAACCAATTTGTTGCTTTTAGAAGAAAGATGGTCTAGGGCCAATGGCAGACAGTCAGATATAAGTCTTCTGCCTATAGAATTCAACCTCTATATGTATTTTGGATTTTGTATAATTTTTTATAAACTATAAACATGACGTATAAAGTTCATGCTAAGTGTGTAAAGTAACACACTAGAAAACATAGGAAAGGGAGAAGTCCAAGAACTCTCACATAGAACTACAAGGTTCTGTTCTTTTTATTGATTTAGTATTTCCTTTGTTTTGTTCTCTCTCTCTCTCTCTCTCTCTCTCTCTCTCTCTCTCTCTCTCTGTGTGTGTGTGTGTGTGTGTGTGTGCACATGCATGCACTTGACAGCAGAGGCACCAAGAGAGCATTGCTTCACTTGGGTTGGAGGTCCATGTGGTTGTGAACAACCTGACCTCTCCAAACATAGCTCCGTTGACTTTCAACAAACATTTACCTGTGCTTGTTGGTACATTTAACAACTTAAATCACCAAGGATTATTCTGCCCTTGTGTGCAGCGGCATTTTGTTAATGAGCATGAACTTGAAGGTCCTCCAGGCTGGATAGGATCCAGAGTTTATCTAGAAAGCAAGGGAACTCTTGGGAGCTGTGATTGAGCCTGACATCTGTGCTAAGAACACAAATCCTATCTGCTGGAAGAGGATTCTTTTTTAAAATAATCCTGTTGCTGTAGATTTGAACTGACCATTGAGTATAGATAGACTTAAAATAGAACTGGGATGAAACATTCCAAGTGCCCAGTTTTGCAAAGAGAAAAGGAGCTAACAGTAATTTTGACCTCTCAGTCAACCTATATGCAACATTGAAGCAGAGGAATTTGTAATTTTAGGTAAATTTTATTTGCTTGGCTTTGTCCAGGCAGATGTACAGCTTACTAAAAGAACACAGAAATAATATCATCAGCACTAGGACAAAGTTCTTGAAGAAAGGTGAACAAAAACTAGTAGGTATATTTGCCAATATACCATTTAAACTTTCTTAAAAGATTTGGTTTTGAAACACCATGTAGGTGCTAGGAACTAAACCCGGGTCTTGCAAAGGTACAAGAGCAACAAGTGCTCTTAACCATAACTCATCTCTTCAGCCATGGGGATGTCTATGGTCTGTACTCCTGCCTGAGGCCATGTTGATATCCATAGGGCCAAGCTGCCACCTATGGCCATGTCTGGATCCGTGGCCCAACTATAATCTAGGGCAGAGTTGATGTCCATGGCCCATTACCACCAAAGACAATCAGATGTCCGTAGTCTGTGCTGCCGACTGAAGCTCTGTTGATGTTTGTGACCTGCGTATCCAACTGAGGCCATGTTGATGTCCTGTTGATGTTACTATGGTCCATCCTGCTGCCAAAGGCCAGGTTTGAATCTGTGATTCTACTGCAGGCTGATGCCATTTTTTTGTGCTTGGCCCATGCTGCTGCTGAAGGTTATGATGGTGTCTGTGGCCTGTGCAATGTACAGGACCATGTTGATGTACTGTCACTGGATATTGTGCTGAGGACAATGGCACATGCTGTTGCTAGGACCATGTGGAAGTCTATTTTCCATGCTTCTGCTGACAGTAAGGGCCAAGGAAGCTACTTTTGCCTTGGTATTGATAACTGCAGACTCACAGTTGAGAAAGGACATAGACCTATATGATAATAGTAACTCCACCCAACCACACCAAAAATATAACAGCCTAGACAGAAAACCATTAAAGAGAACTCTTGAAAATTGCAAAAGAGAATGTTGAAGTGTGTTTTACCACAATTGATGGCTTCTGGTGAGCATGTGCAGGTTGGGGGAAGGATTCAGTTTTCTTCTAAGGACTAGCTGCTGGGTGTTTGATTATGCTTCAGTGAGTATATGGACAATACAAATTGGACTTGCTGTTTTCTTTCTTTCATGGGGAGATGTCCCAAGGGTAGTGGGCAGACCTGGGAGTTCATTATGTGCAATTTCTAAATAATCAATAAAAATATAAAAATAAAAATTATCTGATTTTATTTTTAATCATATTTGTGCATGTGTGACTACAGTGCCCACCATGGCCATAGGAGGGCATCAGATTCTCAGAATCTGGCATTTGAAGTGACTGTGTGAACTGTCAGACATGGCTGCTGGGAACAGAATTCAGGTCCTTTGGAAGGCTGTCAATGCTTTTAGCCATTGAGCCATTTCTTCAGCCTCATATAACCCTGTGTAAAGACTATATTTTGGGGAGTTGGGGAAGACGTAACACAGATACAGCCAAGGAACCTAGTGTGAGAATACTCAGGTTTCTCTGGAGAATTAGAGGAATCTAGCTTGACAGGCACAGACACTGAGTCTAATATTTACAGTAGCTGAGAGGCAAACAGGATCTTAAACAGGTAAGCACCAGATGAAATGGGAATTTGGGGTAACAACAGAGTAAACCACCAATCTGAAACTGAGACATTCATTAAGTGGGAGTCTGGAAGCAGAGAGATGTTTGTGGAAGAAAGTAAGAAAGTTAGAACTGGACTAGGTTCATGGTATGTGCCCATGCCATGTTCAGCCACAAACACTAACTCCATACATATTAACTTCTTTGGGTTTGAGATGTAGCTCAATGGGCAGAGTGTTTGCTTATCAAGCACTAATGCCAGTGTTCTACCCCCAGAACCACATAAACCAAGGAAGGGGGGAAAGGCTTAGAATCTCATCACTTAAAGAGTGAAGGCAGGAGGACCAGAAGCTCAAATTTAGCCCTGCCTAGTGACTGTATCTCACAGAAAAATGAAACAAAACTAAGTGTTAATTCATTAATCAGTTAATTAGTTAAAGGATAGCATACAGGAGTAGCTTTAGTAGATTAAATCATATAATCATTTTAGACAGTATGCCAGATGGCTCTAAAACCTAGAGTTGAGTCAGAGAGCGATAAGAAAACTTCAGCCAGAAAGTGAAGGTTGGAACAGATCACTTCCATATAAAATTAAACTGGTGATAAATAGGTGAGTAAATTTGAAAGAACTATGAAAATAGAGGGGACTATGAAAAGAAATCACATCAAGAGGCAAACTAGATGGAGATAGAGTCAGAGACCCACATCCACATCAGAACAAAGGACTGGGCTCCCAAGGTGCAATCAAGGAGCAGAGGGTTATGATTAGCAAGAGACTTGTCTCTAGAGGGGATCCCAGGTGTTCACAGGGATGTCCCCAGCTAGGTACGTGGGCACCAGAGGAGAGGGTGCCTGAACTGACTTTCCCCATAGTTACATTGATGAATATCTTGATCGTCACCATAGAAATTTTGCATGATGGATGGAGATAGAGACAGAGACCCACATTCACATCAGACCAAGGGATTGAGCTACCAAGGTCCAGTGGAAGAGCAGAAGGAGGGAGAAGATGAGCAAGGAAGTCAGGACCGTGAGGGACTGGCCCACCACCTGAGACAGTGCACTTGATCTATTGGGAGCTCATCAAATCCAGCTGGACCAGGACTGAATGAGAATATGACCTAACTGGACTCTCTGAATGTGGCTGCCAATGGGGACTGACCGATAAGCCAATGATAATGGCACAGGGACCTATCTCTTCTGCATGTATTGGCCTTTTGGGAACCTATTCTATATGGATGCACATCTTCTTAGGCCGGGATGGAGGGAGGAGGGCCTTGGACTTTCCACAGGGCAGGGTATCCTGCCCCATCTCAAGGAAGCAGGGGGAGGGCGATGGGGGAGTGGGGGAGTGGGAGGGGCTAGGCCAAGGGGAGTAAATGTAAATTTTTCTTTTAACAATAAATAAAATAAAAATAAAAAAAGAGGCAAACTAGGTAGACGTGAGGAGAGTGTTTTAACTCTTAACCATTTAAGTGGCTTGGATGAAAACAGCCCTGTGCTAGGAAACAAATATCAATGTTGAGTCTGTTTTTCACATATTGGAGTTTAGACACTGAAGTCTAGGTCTTGCTGAGAAAAACATACTTAAGTTTTACCAACATCTCTCTAAGTAAGTATTTGACTCCCTCTTAGATAGGATAAGCTTAAAAAGATATTTCTGAAATTTTCCATCTTTAATTCCTAGTTATAAACTATGTCTGATATGTAGATATAGTTCTGTTTTGTGTATATGCTTCAAATTAATGCTACATAGGCTTTAAATCTTTGTCTGCTAAAGGATCATTTTATAGAGGAGAGAGGTTTATTAATAAGCTCTGCATTAGCTCAGGAGGGAGAGGGAAGGCTTATTTTCTATTTCTTCAAAGCCTTGATATTACCAGGGATAATGATAATTGGGAAAGCTCTGAGGGCGAGATGAGATTCTGAAAATCAAACGCATTACTTTAATTTGCATTACTCCCTGCAAGCCCAAGATGGAGCCTGGTGGAAAGTAGAAAGGGAACAATTTTTAGGTCCCTTTAGAAATCTGTACAACAGAACTCCTTCAAGTGCTACTCATAGGCAGCTCTATGCTGTTTTAAATCTCTATCACCTTCTCGGGAAAGAGTTTCCAAGCTCTGTTCTGCTTATACATTTCATAGTCTCTTGTGAGGAATTATCTCTCTGGCGTGCATTTTTCTTTGTCTTCTGTCTGGTAAGAGCTGTTCCCCTTGAAGAATCAGCATGGATACTTTTAGCATTTCCTAGTTTTTAGGAGACTGTCTACTAAGCATTTGAAAGGTCACTAATTATATGTCACTAGTCAGTGAATGGGCTTGGCTTGGAATTCCAGCAGCAGATAGGCTGAGATAAAGTGAAAGAATCTGAACTGTGAGACTACTCATGTTACATAGTTAAATAAAGGCAAGTTTGGGATATATAATGGAATGTTGTGTTTTTAAAAAATGGGGCTTAGAGGATGGCTCAGTCTGGATATCAGGGGAGAGGATGTCAATTCAATCCCAATAAGCCATATAAAAAGCCAGGAGTGGTGGTACAAACTTTGTTGTCTCAGTTCTAGAAATGTATAGCCATGGACGTCACTAGACTCACTGGACAAGTAGGTTATTAACCTACTACATGAGTTGAAGGCCAAGAATAACCCCTATCTTAAAAAAAGTGAATGCAACACAAAAGAAATGATAGCTAAGTTTGTCTCATCCTCTGACGCCCACATACAATGTGTGTGTGCGTGCGTGCACACACACACACAAACACACACACACACACACACACACACACACAAACACACCACAATCCATATCAACCAGTTTGGAGTGAAACTCTTATCAAGTGAACATCCAGTAGACAATCTTGTTTTGAGCAGAACCCTTTGCCTTTTAAACCAGATTAGACTGGAATAACCCACTTATCCTTCCTCCATGTTATAATTTTCTTACTTATCAAAGATGACATATTTCCCTCAAAGGAGTAATTTTGTGGTTACTTAAAGCATGCATTATATTCAGAAATTACCAGAGAGCAGCCATGCAATAAAACATAGTTCCCTTTCACTTTCCTGTTCTTTTCCAAATTCATGACTTTAGTTCTGCATATGAACTCATGGACTAACAATCTTTGTTTGGAGCCCTGATGGGATAGTATGATGTGTGTGGTCCACTCATTAGTATGAAAATATACATGCCTATGTCCAAACATGGAGAGGCAAGAGGAAGATTTTGCTGTGCCCACTATTGTCCTGTTTCAAATTGTCTTGAATGCCTATCAATGAATGAGAAGTTGGTTATTCCAGCTGAACTGGCTGCCGAAAGAGCTCTCAAGATTTAACTAACTTTTCCCCAAATGTTAGGTTATAAGCATGCATAGCAATGCCTATATTTTTACATTAATGCTCAAAATCCAAATTTTGATCTTTGTGTCTACACACCAAGTGTTCTTATGCACTGAGCTCTCTCGACCTGTACCCAAAACATTTAAGAGCATATTTTTTAACATCTTTGTAAACATTCCACCAAATCTTCAGAGAAGAAATTTATTTTTTTTGCTTTTTATTGTAAATTTATTCTTCCCTCATAGAATACCCCCTTACTACAGTTTCCCAACCCTCCATTGCTCCCAGCTCTTCCTTACCTCCCTTCACCCTCAGAGCCACTCTCCCTCAATTTCCTCTCCAGAAAAGAGCAGGCCTCCAAGAGACAGCAGCCAAACAGGGCAAAACAAGGCACAGTAAAATAAAACTAAATCCTTTATATCAAGACTTGGTAAGGCAACCCAAAGGAAGGAAAAGATTCCCAAGGGCAGGCAAAAGAGTCAAAGATATACTTGTTCTCACTCTGAGGAGTTCCACAGAAACACCAAGCTAACATATATAGCACATGCAGAGGAGAAATTCTTATAATCTGAATTTCTGGGAAGAGTATTTAAGTATTGTCAAGATATTTAATATCGTTTCAAGTCATTAAAACATATTGGACAATTTATTCCCTATATGTAATTTTAAGTTATTTTTGTTGTTGTTTTAACTATAGAATACTTCGTGTTTTGGGGCATATACCTGTTAATGTTCTGAATGCAACTGTATCACACTCAGCTGGTTATTACTGTGCATGGAATATTTTGAACTTTTCTTGCATCAGGACACCTTCTTGACTTCTGTTTCAAACAAGATTACAAACAGCAGTCATCAATTGTTCATTTCTGGGGCAGTGAAAATCCTATAGGAATAATGTGAAAAATGTGATAGTGAAAGAGAAAAAATGCGCGTATCCACACTGGTGGGGGGTGGAGTGGCAGGAACAATAAATTAATGGTTTTCTGTAGTTAGTTTTCTGAATATGAAAACTAAAGCTGAGGTTAAAGAACAAGAGAATGAAGGTAGCAGATGACAAAATTTGGGAGAATCCCTCTGCTCAGTGTAAATCTGTATTTGCCTGTCAAGAGAACTACATGTGACAAGATCATTGAACATTGTCTAGTTTGCTTTCTGTCATCGTGACAAACACCAGGACTAAAAGCAATGTGAGGGAAGAATGTGTTTGTTACATCTTATAGTTTACATTCCATCATGAAAGAAAATCAGGGTAGGAACATGTCTTAGTGAGTGTTACAATTGCTATGCTGAAACACCATAACTAAAGCAACTTGGGGAAGAGTTTATTTCAGCCAAAGCTGTGAATAATAAATAGTTCACCATCAAAACCAGTCAGAGCAAGAGCTCTAGCAGGATTGAAGCTTGGAGGCAGGAGCTCAAGCAAAGTTCAATGAGAAAGCTGCTTCCTGGTTTTTTTCATCATGGCTTGCTCAGCCTGCTTTCTTTCTTTCTTTTTTTTATTGTTAAAAGAAAAATTTACATTTACTCCCCTTGTTCCTGGCCCTCCCGCTCCCCCACTACCCCACCACCCTCCCCCTGCTTCCTTAAGATGGGGCAGGATACCCTGCCCTATGGGAAGCCCAAGGCCCTCCCCCCTCCATCTCGGTCTAGGAAGATGTGCATCCTGGGTTCTATAAGAAAGCAGGCTGAATGGCACTGGGACCTAGCTCTTCAGCCTGCTTTCTTATAGAACCCAGGAGCACCATCCCCAGGGTGCTACCACCCACAGTGATCTTGGCTCTCTTTCATTGATCACTATTAAAAAAAATGCAAAAGACTTGTCAACAGGCCAACATGATGGAGGCATTTTCTCCTTTCAGGGTCACTCTTACAAATGACTTCCGCTTGTGTCAAGGTGACAACAAAACCAAACGTTTATTTACTTTAGAATGTGGAGGATTTTCCCTCTTCTCTTGGAAGCACAGGTCTTGCTACAGGATGTTACAGGCACATTCCCTAATTCCGTTCTTTATTCAAGACTTCTCTCCTATTTCGCTTAACACCAGATTGGGGAATAAGCCAAGAAAGTTAGCTCTAATTCAGATCTTATTATAAGATATGGTCTGGTGTAGGTCCAGATAGGTTTGAAGTAAGTATTTAACCAATGATGCTCTTGAATTCTGATCCTCCACTCTAAAATGACAGTTCTGTGTCACCATGCCTGGCTGAGACAGTTATTTCTGTACAATAATAATCTGCCTTGTTCCATAAAGTTTAATCACTTTCAGATACAAGTACAAGTAATGAGAAATTATCAGAGGTGACAAAGTGTCATATATTTTTGCAATGAGCTTTTGAAGTGGAAAAGTCAGGTCTGAGAATTTAAAACCATGATCATATAATTTACCTTTCATTTGCACTAAGACACACTGGAATCCTTGATCAGGGAAATGAAGAGAAATATTGGTACTGAACCAATCATATGAATGTTGTTCTTGACACAAAATTATCAAAATATTTCAAAATACAAGGTAATTTTGACACGTAAAACCAAAACAAAAAAGTCTAAATAAGAGGAAGCTTGCAGTTAATATAAATTCAGCCTTAAAAATAAAAATATTATGTAAGAGAAGACAGTACAAAGTAGAAACATTAATAATTGAAAGTATGAATTACAAAGGTAAATAATCTTTTACAGTATGACATTTTTACAATTTTATTTATTGTTTATTTTTTATTTAGTTTTATTTAGCTCTACATTTTTCTGGCTTCACAATACTATTTTAAAAAGATAATTTTATTTGTATAAAAATTAAACAGAATACTAGCGAGGTTAGATTAATGAGATGGGTATACCATGTACCAAGTAACCAACTGACAATAGGCAAGGCCTTAGTGAAGCTGCTTTCACTAAGAACATAGTTCACGTCTGTTTCTTACAAAGGAAAGAAACAGTTCCTATTATATCTTAGTTCCCATTATGCAAATGATGACAGTTCTGACAATTTGCTCTGGGCAGAACTAGGTTTAAAGGGGGCCTTTCTGTAGTATGAGGCTAAAAAAGTAGTTAACCTTTTTGATTACGCTCAACTATATTGTCCTTGCAATGCCCTCAGATTCACTTGTTCCTGCACATTCCCCCTGATAGAAAGAAAGACCAATCTTGGTCACTTATGTTAATGGTTCTTTTTTGTACAGGGTCATAGCACTGTCTACCACTACTGGTCAGTCAGGGGACAATGGGAGATCAGCCACAAAAGGGCAGTTGATTAGGAATGCCTCTCATAGAAATATTTGAAACATTGTTTTAAAGAGCCTTGGAGTAATAGATTATCTGTGGTATGGCCTGTAATGTCACTGTAATGGTGAAATGTAGGTGAAAGTTTCTGTCCCACAGGGTCCAATAGCCTCAGTCCCAAAGAAATACACAGAGGCTTATATTAATTATAAATTAGCCTATTAGCTCAGGCTTATTATTAACTAGCACTTACAACTTAAATTAACTCATAATTATTAACTGTTTAGCCACATGGCTTGGTAACTTTTCTAAATAAAGCATTCTCATCTCTCTTCCTGGGCCTCTGGCTGGTGACTGCATCTCTGCCTTTTCTCTTCCCAGAATTTTCTTAGTCTGGTTGCCCTACCTAGACTTCCTGCCTGGCTACTGGCCAATCAGCATTTTATTAACCAATACGAGTGACAAATATTTATATTGTACAAGAGCATTATCTCACAGTAGTGAAATACTTGGATTTGACAATTGTGATAAATGTGCCTTGGTTGGCAGCAGTTCTAATGGTTTGATTGTGTTTGTGTGAGGCAAGGAAGACGGTCTTCATGGAAGATTTTCTATTTAAGGAAAGATTTTCCATGTCTATGACACACTTGGCCTATAATTAATTTATGATATCCCCTTTTCTCTCTTTTAGCATCCTGATTTACAAATAATTTGGAGTTTAAGTAAAATGAGAAAGGGGGATTGAGTCCTCTTGCCTAGTTTTTGAGTTCTTGTTTGAAAACTGGGGAATGAGTGATTAAATAAATAGACTATGAGAATAGCAAGACCTTTGGGGTTCAATGGGTCCTGGCTTTATCTTGACCAATGTGGAGGGGAAGAAGAGTGGATTCCCATTAGAGGTCTGGATTATTTCCCTTTTGTTGGAATCAATATTTTATTGGTGACCTTTTAAAGCATCTTCTGTTAAACACATGAGGATGTATAGATGTCACTCACTGGACTTCTACCTTGTCAAGTCCTCATGAAGTCTGTTTTGGGAGTGCATCTTCCTCTGAAGTCTGTCCTTACAACCTCCACTCAAGTTTGGTCTTTCCAGTCCATGGTTGAGCCAAAGACAAAATATAGGCCTTTCCACATGGATAAATCTTGCCTGGTTAAGTCATTGGAAATGGTGAGAACCTATAATTCTTTTGTAAAGAATTACAAGAGGTTCATTTACTTGTTTTCATATAATAAATTTTGATCATAATCTCTCCCCCTCCTCCAGGTCCTCCCAGATAATCTCCCTATCTACTCAACTTTGTATCCCCCCACTTTATCACTCTGTTTCTAACAGCACATAAAATGACTGTAAGAGAAGATCAAACTAGAGATTAATTCTACGACTGAGAGTTCCATTTATTTCCTCATATGACTTCTGGCCTAGAAGTTTGTGCTGTGGCCAAGTTATTTTACTAAGGAACCTATATGCTTTTATTTCAGTCAGATTAAAACTCACTTCAGCTCTTTTCTTGTTTTTCTCATTTTTATTATTTCTTTGAGAATTTTATACAATATGTTTTAATACCATTCCCCCTTCCCCCTAATCTTACACACAGATTCACCACCAACTTTCCTATTCACTCAACTTTGTGCTCTCTTTTTATTTTAAATCACAAAGAGTTCAATTGCACTGCCCATCTATACTTGGCTATGTGGCTATACTCTGGAACATAATTGGCTAGCCAGTAACCACATTCTTAAAGAAAACTGACCCTCCTTCTCCCAGCAACTGTCAATTGCTAATTGCTTCTCATCTAGGGTTGGGACTTTGTACCCACCTTTCCATGTCATTATTCATGCTATAACAATTTCTGTAATTTTATATGTGTGTTTTTTTCTAGAAAACATTACAGTCATCTGCCATCATTGGTTCTTAGAATCTTTCTGTTGTCTCTTCCACAATGACCGTTGAAGGATATGGTTATAGATGTCCTATTTAGGGCTGAGAATTCTGGAGTATCATATTATTTTCACCATAACCAGTAATGGGTCTCTTATCACTATTTACAGCACAAAGACCAAGGATACCATCTGTGGAGTGAAGAAACAGTCTAAAGAATGGGAGGAAACCTTTACCAGCAGTTCATCTGATAGTGTTGCAAGGAGACCGTTTTGTTCTTCCGGCTACCTGGCTAGTTTAGCCCTGAAATAGTCACACAGAAGCTGTATTAACTAGTTCCCTGCTTGACCCTTTAGTTCTAACTTCTTATTGGCTAACTCTTACATCTTAGTCTAACCCATTTCTAATAATCTGTATGTAGTTCCATGACAGTGGCTACCAGCAAAGATTTGGCATGTGTGAAGCTGGAGGCTCAATGGTATCTCTCTGACTCTTTTCTTCTCCCAGCATTCAGCTCTGTATTCCATGCCTAGCTAAGTTCTGCCCTATCAACAGGCCAAGGCAGTTCCTTTACTTATTAACCAATGAAAACAACACATAGATAGAAGTACCTCCCACATCATGACAGTGTGAGAATTACCATATTTTTTTTAGAATTCATCCTAGTAATGGGTTGGGGAGAAGAGATGAGACCTGTCTTGTAGAGATATGGAGATCAGTGACCATAACTTTTAACAGGAAATAATCTCATAACAAAGGGATTCTAGGGCATCTATTTCATTCTTAATATTAAATTTCCAGAATAGAATCTTCAATCTTAGTGAAATTTCCTTTTTCTGACAAATGTCCACAAGGGCCTGTTAGTGCGACTTATGAATGTGATATCCTATCTTTCTGAAGGGACGTCCTAGCCTCTGGTCCAGCTGTTGAAGGGGAGTGGTCTTGGCCATTTCGGCTTATAGCCATGCCCCGCTATTAGCTAATTATTCCGACCCCCTAATTAGCTGTTAATTAATTAATGGGGCTGGACCACCAAGTCCCAAGAGGTATAAAAAGATAGGCCCACGTGGAAAGCGCTCTTTCTGTGGATCGCCGGCCTGCCTGTTTCTTCAGAGGAGCTTTTGTCCGGTACAGTAACCTGTGTGTATTTTGGCCCTAGTAAACTGTGTGTCTCAAATAAACTTCCACAAGCTGTTGTAGATTTATAGTTCAGGAGTGGTGAGGCTAAGACTCACCAAGATGATGTTGACAGGAAGTACTCCAGTGGATGAAGTCAATCTCAAAGGGGTTGGAACACTCACATAAAAAGGTTTAGGATATAGAAATATATCCTCCTGTGCTCAGATTCAGCTAGGATTAACTGATGATGCCCACTGCACTGTACAGTGGGAATGGGAAATAGAAAAAGACACAGAGTACTATTTTTTCTTCCTTATACTCTAAGTGGCTGTATCACTGAGTCCTGGACCTCCATAACCCACCAAAGAGCTGCTGTTTAGAGAATCATCTGTTACCAGTAGAGGAGAATCTTGCTATGGGAATCTTGCTAGAACACAGGACAGTTCTCTCACCTTCAGGACTGAGAAATGTGTCAGTGAGAGTAGAAAGACTTCTAGGTAGATTGGCAAGAGATGTTGACTGGGAATTACCAGTTGTTCCAAGATCTCTCTAAAGTTCCCCCAAAGATCTCAAGATATAGATAGGAAGTACCTAGAGGTGCTCCAACTGCTCACTCTTAGGATGGTGGTAAATGTGAGCCAGAATATGGAATTCTCCCAGTTTTGGGAATCTATGTTGTCTCCAAGTCTCCAATAGCTCACTGAAGGTTTGAGGCTGGGATAGATAGAGAAGAAAAGCTGAAACACCCCAGGTCCCATGGACATCGGAATATCTGTATATAGATAGATCCATATCTATATCTATATCTATCTATCTATCTATCTATCTATCTATCTATCTATCTATCTATGTCAAGGGCAGTGAAAAAACTCCATCCAACTCATATCAGACTAACAAAAGGTAAATCCACTGACTAGAGTTCAAGAAGGGCAGTGGGCAAGGCAGACATTCTTTAATAAGGCTCATCATTTTTAATTTTCATCATTTATTTGTTTCTATGAATATTATTATTACCATGAATACTTTTCTTACTCAAAATTGTAATGCTTTATAAGAACAATTAACTGGCTTTTGAGATAACTGTATGAAGTTTCACCAATATTATGCAATTTCCTGCCAAATTTCTAGTAAGATTTAATAAACTACTCTAGCAGGCTTAAAGTACTTCAAATGTCTCAATTTTATTGACTTTAAAATTTAAATAGAGTTCACTGAAATTAACAACTCAACTGTTTTCGGAACGTTCATATCATCAAAAGCAGATCACTAAAGATGCATTATGAAAATAATTTTCTGTGACGTATCTCCCATAATCTACATTTGCCCCTAACTTTAGTAAGACAGAATGATCCATCAATACCTGGAAATAATATCTCCACTTTTTTTTTTTAGAAAAAACACAGAACGTTCCTTTATCTAGCCAAAACATCCCTTAAATGTTTTTTATGGCTGACCATATTCTCTTTACCTTGCTGTGTTAACACATCAAAATTCAAAATTTAAATCTTTTATTTTTAGAAGATGAATATAATTGAAACTATATTCATCCAGTTTAATTAGTAAATATTCAAGCTCAACTTTCTATTACAAAACCAGATTTCTAGAATATAACACTTAGGAAAGATGGGTCTATATGTATAGCATTTATTCCCTCCAAACTGAATTACCGAACTCTCAAGGAAGGAATTAGGCCAATACTGAATCTTTTGTCTTGAATCAAACACAAAATGCCAAACTTGATAAACACTTAGGTGATAGAAAATGTTCTGTTATATTGTTGTTGTAATTGGGGGAGAGGTGCGGGTTGTGTTCTCCAGCCGCCTAGCTCCCAGCCCCCAGCCGCTGGCCCGCTCAGCCACTGGTTGCTTGCTTATGCCCAAAAGAATCACATGAGACTGTATTCATTTAAACTCTGCCTGGCCCATTATCACCACCCTCTTCTTGGCTAGCCCTCTCCTCATAAACTAACCCATTATAAAAGTCTGTAAGTCACCACGTGGTGACATACCAGAAAGGTCTAACCTGCATCCATCTGCAATGGTGGCTCGTGGCATCTGGCCACTTCCTTCTCTCTTCCCAGAACTTCCTTTCTGTCTACTCCACCCACCTAAGAGCTGACCTATCCTACAAGCAAGGCAGAGTCTTTATTTAACCAATCAAAGCACAGAAATACAGAAGATGGACCCTTCTACATATTGTCATTTTTATTATTTTTGTTTCAAATATGAAAATAAGCATAAAACAAGTAAAAATTTTCTATCAAGTTTTAACAGATATCATAAATCAATGAAAATAGAAAAGTTACCAAATATTAAGATATTAATAAAATAAAAACTTTATTATGAAAATTTGCAAAACATTTCCATTAAAATAAAAAAACTAGATAATGCTAAATTTGAAATCTCCAAATAATGTTTACCATATGATTTAATTTTCAGTACTTTGTATAAATCTTTACTATAAATATGAAACTAAAACTGTTAATTTTACCAACACTGTTCATAAAATGAAACTTAGCAGTAAGAAAATACACATATACATATGATGCTGCAGTTTAGTCCCTTTGGAAAAATAAATAAGTTGAATTTTTTGACTGGAATCAAAGCACAAAACTAGAATGTAAATGGTAGCTGCAACATTTTTTTGTTGATTCTAGCATTGCTTTATATGTCACCAATCATGATAATTACAAAAACCTCTTGATTTACTTATCCATCATCTTCTTCATCAGGTTATTCTTTCATTGCCCAAGTTTCCTCATCACTCTATTTTTTACCCAACTCTCTGGCATCATATCAGAAATTCCTTAAGCTTATTTTATCTGAGTCATCATCACCTGGTATTTTAAATTCTTTCAGTAGCTCTTCATGTAGATCTCATGATAACAAGTCTGTCACAACTTCATTAAAATTTTCAAAGGTGATTTTGGCCGTGGTTCTTTGCTACATCAGCTAGTTTTTAAACATTAAAACCTAAGTCTTTCTTTGCCTTTCATTATCATAGTCTATGGTTTCGTCTTTGTCTGTATCAATAGCTCAAAGGCATCTTTCATCTCTTGTTTCTGTTCTTCAGAGAGCTCTCTTTTTCTTCTTCTTTTTTTACATTTGTTTTGCCTACTGCAAGCTCACTACACAGAGCTAAACTCATTTTGTAACAAAGATGTTCTTCTTAAGGATTTCAGGAGGAACTGGTTAACAAATGACAACCATATAGTCTTATATTGACTTCCAATTACATGCAAATGCGGTAGCTTCAGGTTGGACAACATTTAACTCTTGAGAGTGCTGAATTTACAGAGTGACAGCTCTGTGGAAGGAGGAAATGGCTAAATTTTTTGTTCATGTTCAATCATGCCATTGTTATTGGGGCTTTTTGACATACATGTTTCTTCCAAATAATATAATAATATCTAAATATTATACACGTAATCAAAGCCCAGTAAATGGTTTATATAGCAAATTTCATGTTTGTATGTCTGAAAGGCCATCCATTTCACACAAAGTATTAGGGATTATGAGGAATAAAACAAAATTCTACAAATAAGAGAGTAAAAGGTGACATATAATGAGATACAGGCACTACAAATTAAAAAAGGAGGAAGTGAGTGAATTTGTTAAGGGTGGTATTTTCCAAGATTGCTGACATCTTTGAGAAAATAATGTGTGAATTTAATAATTGAAATGAAATAGTATAGACACATAACAACAGACATGTGGACTTGAAACGCAATTTATTTCTTCTTTTCATGCATATTTATATGTGATGTGTATGCACATGTATATGCATGTTTACATATGTGTAGACAAATATGTGTACATGAATGTTATAGCCCCTAGTTGACAAGATCATGAGAATCTTCCTTCATCACTGGTGTAGGAGGTTCTTCTATTTATATGTTGCTTTCATTGGTTGAATAAAGAAACTGCCTTGGCCTTTTGATAGGGCAGCACTTAGGTAGGCAGGGTAGACAGAACTAAATGCTGGGAAGTAGGGCAGACGGAGAGCCACTATGGAGCTGCCAGAATTAGACATGCTAAATCTTTCCCGGTAAGCCATGCCTTCCTGGTGAACACAGATTATTAAAAATGGGTTAAATCAAGATGTGAGAGTTAGCCAATAAGGGGCTAGAAATAATGGGCCAGGCAGTAATTTAATTAATACAGTTTCTGTGTGGTTATTTCATGTGCAAGCTAGCTAGGCAGCCA
>JAQHUG010000262.1:2784736-2798959 GCA_028555095.1 Dicrostonyx torquatus | reverse complement strand
ATTGCATCCTCAAAATAATTCTCCCTTTTTATGAAACAAGGATTTAAATATTAATATATTTGGAAACTTAGAAAAATATTTATTTACTTTATGTGTATATGTGTGTGTGTAGATGAGTGTATTTTGTGCACTGCATGTGTGCAGTACCCAAAGACAACAGGAATTGTTGGAGCCTCTGGAGCAAGGTTACAGAATGCTGTGCATTTCCATGTGGGTACTGGGAATGGAACCGTGTCCTCTGGAACAGCAGCAAATGCTCTTAGCTATTATCAGTCTACACTTGTATTTGTGAATATACAGATCCAACAGTATTTATAGCTGCTTATAAAATTCCTCTGTTTATTGGCATTCTTTTTCATATTACTCTGCATTATTGAAATAATTTGAGAGCCTCTTAATATATTCAAAATTCTTCAACACTTAGAATAGAAATTAATTTTTGTAAACCTTATATTAAAATCATTTTATGAGATATCTCTTTTCTGTTTAGTTTTTGAAAAATTCATTCTGTTTCCAGAATTATTATACACCCACTCTTATTATTAGTTAATAAATCATTCCACCTACTATTTAATATCTTGAAGTTATAAGTTTTTTCATAATGGTTTATTGCATTTTGATTTTGAAACCAATATTTTACATTATATTTTGAAATGACTTTTCTGTTAGTGTTAATAGATCCTCTATTACAGGCAAGTTTTCATATTTTGTATTCCTTTCTGGTGAATTATCTTACCTAAGTTTTCCTGCTTTATTCATGTTACTCAATAAAATCAGATGCTTATGCTAGCAATTATTTTTTTTCAAAAACTGAATAAATAAATTTTATGCTAACTATATTATATTACAATTACTAAGTATTTAATTTTTCATTTATTTTATGTGATTCTTGGCATTATTTTCTGTTTAATTCTAAAAAGCTAATTAATTGTCAGCATTGCTTTAATAATCCCTTAAGTTTTAAGAAATGTTATTCTTATTAACAATTATCAAAAATTCTTTTGAATTTGTACTCTACAGTTTTGTTTAGTAATTTGATCCAAAGAGATTTATAAACCTTAAACTTGTTCAAATTCCTTATTCAGTTATGATTTATTCAAAAATTCTTACAATTTCTGAGCAAATTTGTTCCCCAGAGTAAAGCTCATACTCTCTCTGTCCTTATAGCAGCTTAGGTAAATGTCTACTAAGTGAAAAAAAAATCAATGACAGAAGTTTTAAATTCTGGATTTTCTGGCTTGGGTTTTCCTCAGAGACTAAGACATTTTCAAAGTTTTTTCCCAAGTATGTATGTAAAGCAAGAAAATGTATTATTTGCAATATTTATTTGAGGCAAGTACATTTTCATAATATATCCTGTATATGTGCATTTGAGATATAAAAATCAGGCAGTATTCGGAACATTATGAACATTTCCCATCAGTCAGTTCTGGTTAATTGTCTAACATTGATCAGTGTCTGTATATTTTTGCATGTATTCTCAAGGTTTCCTATCATGCAGTAAAGGCTTAATACAAGTATATGTGGATCAATGATTTCATAGGATATGAAATCATCTTTCATAGGGCAGCCAATTTTGTTTGATTTTAACTGATCTCTTGTAGCTCAAATTTTTATTCAGGTGTTTAATAAGCTTAGTATGAATGTTTTTCTTGTATAAACACAACATATTTTGACATGTGCTAAATATACAATTCACATAAATATATATTGAATAATATAAGAATTTTTAAGTTAATTGCATATTCTTTCTCATAAATTACATTTTGTCCCATGCTATATTCTTACACTGCTTATTTTATATTAGAGTTCCCATGTGTATAATTTATTATACTTACATGTTTTCATTCTGAAGTCATCTCTGTATTAGTGATTGTTGCTATTTACAATATTTTCAAAATGCCTACAGACTTTTACTTATGCACATTTCATTATTGACTTTTAAATGAGAATGTTTCTCTCTTACTATGAGGACTACAAAGTATAAGATATTTCTGAGTAAGCTAAAACTTTTGTAAATCTTCAATTTTCTCAGTAATGCAAAACTGCAAATCTATTGAAATAATTTGTGATCTTACTGCCACTTTATAATTTGTCTTAGGAACCATGATTATTTCTATCCCCCAAGTTCTTTCTACACATCGTTGTTTAGTGTAAAAATAACATGAATCCTTTGGAGAAAAATCTTGACTCTATTATTTTCATTAACTTCTTTCACTTTTACATCTATCCTATCAATTTTTGTTCATATTTTATTTTTAAATCTATCAGTGTGATAGTTAGCTTTAAATGTCAGCTGAACACAATCAGGAGTCACCTGGGGAAGAGACTTCATTGAGGGTTGGTCTGTAGGCATGTGTATGGAGGAGGTTTTCATTAAGGTAAATGTCAGAGATAGACCCAGCCCACTGTGAGTGGCACTGTTCCCTAAGTACAGAGTCCTGAACTGTACATGAATAGAAAAACAAGCTGAGCATATGCCAGCAAGCAAGTGAGCATCCATGAATTTGTTTCGCTTTGCTCATGGCTGTGGATGTGCTGTGACTAGTTGTGTAGTTTATGCCCTGATTCCCCACACACAAATGATGAAGTGTTAACTAGAACAGTGAGTAAGGAAAAACAACCAACAGAAAACACTTCCTCTCATGTTGCTTTTGTCTGCATATTTTTATCATTTATATGACATATTTTATCATATAAGAAGAAATGAAACTAGAGTAATCAACATCTTAATTACAAGAGTTATTACGAATTTACTTTCCAGGAAAGACAATATTAACTATGATGTGGCTAACTATAGAAATTGTAATTTGATTGAGCAGAAATTTATGTTTATACTCATGAACAAATACTGTTTAATGTCTTTATATACTGCCAGTATATAAACAAGTAAAGATGATTCAAATGCATAATTTCAAAACTGTATGTAATCTGTATTTTATCACACCACACAGAAATTTCTTATTTTTTCTTTGAAAATTTAAAATCCCTTTCATTAATTCAGTATTAGCTAGTATCTGAAATAATTTATTTATTGTTCATTTTTTAAGTTTTGAGGATTTAACTTATGAGTACTATATTTATTTCATTCTCACCACATTCCTACCCCTCTAATACCCTTTATTCCTCCACCTCCATCTAAAATTTATAACCTCTTTTTGTCCCATGTATGTGTGTACATGTATGTGCATGAGTGCATATATGTGTTTAGGTCTTACAAATTCGAATGAGATAATGCCTCAGGGAGCTTTTAATTTGAAGAAATTAATATTTGTAAAGACTTCTCTCTTTTTGTTTCATGTACATGCAGTGCTTTGTTTGTGTGTATATCTGTGAACCATGTGTGTACTAGGTCCGTGGATGCCAGAAAAGGCATCCATGAAATACTGGAGTTGCAGTTGTTAGCTAACAGGTAGATTCTGGGTATAAACCTAGGTCCTCTGCAAGAGCAGCAAATTCTGTTAAGTACTAAATCATCTCTCCAGCCACCTTGTTGAGAATTTTACAGGAGAATAACTAATGAATATATGTTTCCCACATAATTCATTTAGCATAGATTAATCAACAATATTATCCTTCCTACAGTTTCTAATATTAATTTCAGAAGCATTCGAATTGGAGCATAAATTAAAATAATGACTAAATGATTTTCATAGTATTAGACATTTATGGTTTTTAGGGTTTATTAATAATTTGAAAAATCAATTATTCTTTCTTAATATAATTGTATGTATGCCAATACTAACAACTTTGTTAATGCTAGAATTGAAAACTCTGGGCAAAATATTATAATGCATATGTCTTCTTTGACTTCCAATATGCAATTTTAGTTTATATTCTCATTTGTCCTTGATAATTCTTAGTTCATTGGAGATGATCATTAAAACTCTGCTATTATACAAGTTACAACAGATGATATCTTTCAGAAGTAATTGCATTCTTGAGGCTAAACTTTATCAAAATTACCTATCAGTTATCTGTACCTTCTTTTATGAATATATCTTCTAGGCCATACTTAGTATGTTTTGAGAGATTTTCAATTTGTTATCTATTTTTTGAAACAGGATTTCTCTGAGTAACAGTCCTGGAACTCACTGTGTATACCAGGCCTCTAATTTACAGACAATCGCCTGCCTCTGCTTCCCAAGTGCTGGGATTAAAGATATGTGCCACCACAGACCGTCTCAATTTATCTTAACTGTTTTTGCATTGCACAAATTTAGGGGAAGCCTATTTTTCTTCTTTGTTACTTTATTATTGACATTAAAAGATGTATTAAGTAAGTTATTCATGTTTGATAACAGCAATATCATAACACACAGTATTTTTTATTTAATTTTTGTAATAGAAAGTGATGACACAATTGCCAGAAACGAGTCTCTTACCAAATATTATATTTATATCAGCATTCATGTTCTCTGGGTTTTCCCATGCTGTGGTAAGGACCAAAGCCACAGTTAAAAACACTTCTGTTTTTATAACATTGGGAATTTACAGGAGTATTGATAAGACATAAAATGTTTTATCCCCACCCAGTGTCACAACAGCCATTATTAGCACTGCCTGAGATTATCATGCGTCTGCTAACAGATTCTAAACCCAGCTCAGCTAATCTAAGCTCTATTAAGGTCTGGCCTGCATACTCAGCCTGTTCTCTTTACCACAGTCATCAATGTTAAGTGTTATTAGTGGAGAGGGTCATAGTTCTCTTCTCTGGTCGCAGTTGGTGGGGATGGAGAAGTGCCTATGGTATGTAAAGCTTTATGAAGGAACAGTCAAAAGGCTGATTCTCAATGGATTGTGGGAGGGTGGAGATGGAGGAAGGGTGGATATTGGAGAAGGGAATAAAATATCTACATTAACGGGAGTCATTTTAAGATTTGCAAGAGACTTGTCTCTAGAGGGGATCCCAGATATTCACAGGGATCTCCCATCTAGGTACTTGGGCAGCAGAGGAGTGGGTGCCTGAACTGAACTTGTCCCATAGTTACTTTGTTGAATATCTCAATCGTCACCATAGAAATTTTGCATGATGGATGGAGATAGAGCCAGAGACCCACAGTAGCACCAGAGCAAAGGATTGTGCTACCAAGGTCCAGTGGAAGAGCAGAAGGAAGGAGAAGATGAGCAAGGAAGTCAGGACCATGAGGGACTGGCCCACTAACAGAGACAGTGTGCTTGATCTATTGGGAGCTCATCAAATCCAGGTGGACCAGGACTGAATGAGCATATGACCTAATCGGACTCTCTGAATGTGACTGCCAATGGGGACTGACTGAGAAGCCAATGATAATGGCACTGGGACCTATCTCTTCTGCATGTATTGGCTTTTTGAGAACTTATTCTATATGGATGCACATCTTCTTAGACCGAGATGGAGGGGGGAGGGCCTTGGGCTTCCCATAGGGCAGGGTATCCTGCCCCATCTTAAGGAAGCAGGGGGAGGGCAGTGGGGTAGCGGGGAACAGGAGGGCCTGGAACAGAGGGAGTAAATGTAAATTTTTCTTGTAATAATAAAAAAATAGGAAAAAAAGAATATTAGAAGGAAATTTGATATAAATGATTTACTTTTGATTTACTGTTTGCTGCGTCTGGCCAGGTTCCTTTATGAAACTGTGGTGAGCAACATTCTGTGGCCAACAGCTTCATAAGCACCTCAAAATGTGAATTTAAACATGTCTGGTATGATAACCTGATATAACAACTGGAATGAGTTTCATGACAATATCTCTGTGTCAGGGACTATAGCATAACATAGCTAAGCACAAGAGAAAAGCTTGTCATTTGTACCTTTGGGCTGTTTGTGTATTGAATTCACATACAAGAAAGGGGATCAAGGGAATAACAGAAATCCAAATTCTAAGTGGCAGCTAACTGGTCATGAATTTTGCAGACACGAAAGATTTGGGGAACCCTTGTGATGGTTAATTTCTTTGGTAATTTATGGGATTTAGTATTTATCACCTCAGTGGAAACAAGTTTCTGCACATCTCTGAGATAGATTTTCTGGGTTTGATGAATGAGGTGGGAAGACCAATCCTGAATATGGTTAACACCATTCCATGGGCTCAGGATCCAGAAAGAAGAAAAATAAGCAAGTGACTTGAGAGTAAGCATTGGTCAGTTTCTGCTTTCTGATTATAAATTCAGTGTGGCCAGCTGCTCCCTCAAGCTTTTTTTTTTTTTTTTGCCATGCCTTACCCATCATGATAGACTATCACTTGCCACTGTGAGCCATACTAAACTTTTCATTCCTGAAGTTGTTTTTATTGAGATATTTTATTACAGTAAAAAGGAAAGTAGCCATAACCCCACACTCATATTGCTTTATAAATATAACACCCAAACATTTCTATCTGGTAACAGAAAATCTGATCTGAATAACCACAGTGGAGAATCAGGTAGTTGTTTGTCTTAAGCCAATTTGTAGACCTCTCTTGAAGGTATGGATCTTTTGAGGAAAGTACTCATAAATCTGCATCCAAATGTTTCTTTCCCAGTCTTTCTACTAAAATAATGGTAGATAAAATATAAAATGATTAAAAAATAAAACCAGTAAAAGGTAACTTTGATGACTAACTTTGTCAAGTAGTTACAACCTGGGAAGAGACTCTCAATGAAAGATTGTCTAGATCTATTTGGTCTCTGGACATATTCCTGGGGCATTATCTTAATTAGGCTAACTGATGTGGTTTGAAAAGCCAGTTTGCTGTGGATGGTTTCATTCTCTAGGCAGAGGCTCTTAAATTGTAGAAGAGTGGAGGAATCAGCATATGCAGAAACAAACAAGAATGCTCGCATTCATTTCTCTCTGCTCTTGAATAATGGATGTGATTGGTCTAGCTGTACCAAGTTCCTTCCTCAGCGTCTCCTTCCCAATGATGAACTTCAAACTAGAATTTCAATTTTCAGTCAACCCCTTTCTTCCATAAGTCGTGTTTTGTCAGTATATTTTAGCTTAGCAATGGAAATAAAACTAGGATATTAACTACAAAGTTAAAATAAATAGCCACCTTTTCAGATGGTATTCCACAGTGGATTAAAACTGATGCTAACACACATAGCTTTAAATATGTCATCGTTCAAAGAAAGTCTGATCTATGTAGAAGTATCTCAGAACGAGGGAATGAGAATGTTTTCAATCCACTGAATACCTACTGAAGACACGGTATGAGGAACTTGACAAGAGGACATGATGACACAGAATACCTTTTTGTATCTTAATTAGTTTCTATCCCCTGTTATGCCAGTGTTGACTTAAATGCAACCATGAAAAATGAAGCCACATTTTGGCAAGGTTGGAAGCCACACATTGAGTTCAACATGATATCCACTCACCAAGGCTGGCTTGAATCTCAGGACCACTGAGGGTTCACACTGCCTACAGTAAAACTCAGCTCTTGCTCAACTGGCACTACAACTGAAGAGTCAGCCAGCTTTCTAATGGAGTTTGATTGCATCAGACTATCTCCCTTCTGAAATATGCACTCATGCTTGAAACAGATTTGAGTTCACTGTGTCCAGTGCCATGCCAACAAACTTACAGAACATTCCCCATCACACAAATTCTAGTCAAAGGATTCAGTTTACATACAAGCACATCACTGGGCTTATAGACACATTGTTGACAGTTTCACTAATATTCCACCTCTGTGAGGAGCACAGAAGCTAATATAGGTGGATTATCTACCAACACTGTTACAGCTCCAGAAAGGAGAAATATTCCATCAAAATTCATATATCTCTTACACTAGAGATTATACATATTTTAAAGAGGTAGTATATTGTCCTTCCATAGACAGAATACACAAATGTAGAAGAAAGTGGATACTAGACATGAAGGTGATTCCATTCATTAATATAGTCTGAGGTCTGCCAGCCAGCTCACAGACAACTGCCTACTTGAACTCCTTAGTTCCCCAAGGCAAATAGTTTTGGCTCTAGTATCGAGAAGATATTCAGAATCCAATCATGTCTTGGATCTCCATTCTATTATTTGGACACAAATTGAAGAAATCTTGATTAAACATCTCACTAACTGATTGTACTGTACTTATTGTAATCAACATGGCAGACCCTGCTCTAAAAAGTCTCATATCATGTCTTTGATATGTTTAACACCTCTCAGTGATTCCTTATACACACATGGAGAAAGTCTGGTCTCTTTGCCATGCTGAACAAAGCACTGTAAACACTGACAATCAATTAGCTACTGGCTTAAGTTTGTACCAATCACATCATTTCTGTGATCTGGATACAAAAGCATCGCCCAATTTTCTCAGAAAGTAAATATTCTGTTTCTTTCTCAGGATATTTGTACCTGCTTATTCCTCTGCCCAGTGAACTCTGTCCAGACAGCCACATAATCAATTGCTTATCATTTGTTGTCCAACATACAACTTGTAAAAGGAGCCACAGTTAAGGTATTTCTTAGATCACACTGGTAAATGGACATGTTTGTGAGGAACTGTCTTGATTGATAATTGATTTAGGAAGGCCTAACCCAGAGTGGGTGGCACATCTTTGGGGCACATCTATGCTATGTAAGTCCCCATTCTCTAGGTATTTCACTTTTTCCATCTCACTTCCTCAAAAGAGTGTTAATAAAGAGGTGTCATTTAGAGTTAAGAACCCAAAGTCACTTATTCTTAGGAACTTGATATGCTGTGTTTCTCTGTGTTGATTGCTGCCTGCTTTGTATTACTTTTATAGAAAACAAAATCAAGTTCAATTTTAGAACAATTACCTTTGCACTCTTACTTTTCTACTCCTCTAGGCTAAGATTGAACTTACTCCAGCATTAAACGTACTTTAGCTGGAAAAAATATTCTTCAGCTGATGGAGAAAGCATGGCTTCTTCGTCTGTATGCAGAAGGTTCTATTGTAGAAGGCTGCTTGTTGATTTCCTGGCCGCCTGACTCCTGAAATAACCACACAGAAACCATATTAATCAAATCTCTGCTTGGCCAATTACTGTAGCATATTCCTAGCAAGCTCTTACATATTAAATTAACACATTTATATTATTTTATATTTTACCTTGAGGCTTGCATCTTTCCCTTCTGGCGCCTCTATGGCATCTCACTGGCATTGCCTTCTTTCTCCTAACATTCAGTTTAGTTTTTCCTGACTAGGTCTACTCTGCCCTATCACAGCCCAATACAGATTCTTTATTAATTAATCAATAAAAGCAACATATATACAGAAGGACTTTCCACATCAAAGTTTTTATAACCATGCTACAGCAGTTTATCTTTTCAGTTCATCTCATCCTTATTTCCCTGGACAAAGGTCATAGAAAACATTATATAGCTGCAGCATATATGACCAATTTTCACTGCTAGTGTTTATTAAACATTAAAGGTAACATGGAAAAAATAAGTTAACAAGCCAACATAGCCATTAATATTCACTTAACTAGAGCCCATTGTCCTTAAAGATAAATCTTAATCATGAAAATGCAGAGCATCAGCAGGAAAATATGTATTGGAACACTGTCAGGCACTGAAATGACAGAGGGCATAGCTGTTTGATGTCAGCAAGTCTTTCCTGGAAAAATCTCAGTCTTCTGTCTGTCATTTTAATTTTTAGGAAGTTGTTTAAATTATTTTTAATATATTAGAATATGAAAGTAGCTCTGTCTAATCATGTTCATAAAATAGTTTAAATTATTATTACATGTAACTGTGTTTTCCTTCCATGTCACTCACTTAAATGCACAATAGTCCTCTTCTCCAAGATGTACCCATTTGAATCCCTGTGCTTCATTCTCTGGCTCTCACCTGTAATGATGGACACATTGTCCTGACTGCCCTTCACATTCTAATGCAAGATTCTAGACAATCTGACTAGTTATTCATTCTTATGTTCACCACTGTGATTACTATGATTACTTCCTAAGGACTTCCTAATGGGAAAATCTTCTCCCTCCTACTGGCACACAGCACTCTAAGAGCACATCCCTAAGAGCCTCCTATCCCTCTTCTCAGTACCTCTGTGTGGATTCAGCTGGGGGCTAAGTAGGCTCTCTACTCTTTAGAGCAGCATGCAACCATACCCCGAGGGTACCTCCCCTTTCCATACTAAGCATAAGCTTACAGCATAAAACTACTTTCCAGCTTCTAGATCCTACTATAAAATAGACCATCTTCATAGGATCTGGGGGTCGCATGACTGGAGTCCCAGAACTTGGGAGGTTAAGGAAGAATTATCATGTGTTTGAGGTCAGAGCCTAGGCTAAAGTGTGAAACTTTTACCTATAAATTGCTACCTAAGCCATTAAGATACAAATAGTCAATATTTCTCAAGGTCTCATTATATATTGATATCTAATGATTAATAATAACAATAAATTATTAATGAAATTTAAAAAATAAATCTTCAAAAGAAAAACAGGAAATAGATGGGTTATCATAAGCTTTCATGGCTGGTATTCTCTCATCATACTATAAATTCAACTAAATAGAATATATCCAGGTTCAAAGGTTAGAACTAACTTGATTTCTAGTACACATGAGAGAATCACCATGTACCTAAATGCATTCAAGAATTTCTAGGTTTTATTTTAAAAGTCTTTGTGCTTGTATAGATGAGTGGTCCTCACTTTGCTGTGTCTGTGGATTCAAAAAACAAATCCCTAAGGAGACACTTTCAAGAGTAGAATTCACTTTGTCATCTTTACTGATGCCTACCTCTTCCAGATTCTCAATGATATAAGTAGCAAATATAAAAGCAAGAAAACACTACTCTTGCAGAGAGACAAGAAAAGAGGATCATCCATGGACACAAATGTGTCTGAATTTCTGCATGTTAATGTAAGCAACAGCAAGAGAGTAAAGCAAGAATATTTGAGTTAAAGAAATCTACCATTTTTTAAGAAAAGCTTCAATATTTCCTCCTGCTCATGGTTACATGGCAACATAAACTTGATGCCAGGGTTAGAATCATGTACAGTACTGGAACTATGATCTTATTAAATACAGAAAAACTGCTGATAGGATTTTCTCTAATGCCAGAAGTCCCATCAGTAAAGAAGCTCTTGAATTTCTTTTATTATTATTTATTTTTATTTTGATACAGGGTTTTTCTGTATAGCTTTTGCAGGCCTCAAACTCAGAGATGTGCCTCGTTCTGCTCCTGAGTGCTAAACTTAAATGAGTGTACCACCATTGCTGGGTGACTTGATTTTACCTATTTAAGAGTTTAGTTACTACGCGTAAAATCTATACTAAAAGAGAACTCAAGAATTCTTCTACTGTATGTCAAAACCGTCACCTGTTCAACAAAATCTACACTTATGCTTAACTTACAGAGTAGTTGCTGTTAAATGACTGTAAAGCCAATAAGTGCATTTCCTTGATTTTTTTATTCCATTCTAATCATGTAGACTAGGACAACTCATATTCTCAAATGAAATTTGATAAAACCTGATGTATCCTAACATATATTTACATTTCTTTTTTACTTTCATTCATATGTGATATTTACATGAGAGTCAAGGCAGAAGTCAACTTCAGGTGTTGTTTACCATGAAAATACTTGCCCCCTTTTAAAAATAGGGTCCTTAATTGGACTAGTGATAACAGAATAGGCTTGGTTTTGCTGGCTAGTGAACCCTAAGGATGCATTTGTCTCCATATCCTTAGATGTAGAATTATGAATTTCTACTTGCTTAACCTATATACAGTTTTGTTTCTATTGCTGTAATAAAGCACAGGCCGAAAACAACTTGAGGAGGAAAGGATTTTCTGTTTTGTTTTTTTAAAAAATGTGATAGACTGTAGTCCAAACAGGAACTCAAGGTAGGAGTTTGAAGTAGACGCCAACAATGGAACACTACTTAGTAGCTAACTACCTGTTTGGGTTCAGCTACCTCTTTTGTACAGCCTAGAACCACCTACCTAGGAATAGCATTTCCCACAATGTTTAGGTACTTTTATATCAAATAGCAACCACGAAAATGGTCCAAAGATATGACACAGGCAAATCTGATGAAAGCAGTTCCTCAATTGAGGTCCCTTCTAACAAGGATTGCCTAAATTTGTGACATGTAACCAATAAAAATTAACAATCAAATATTACAAGTGTGTATCATTGCACCCAGCTTTTTTATGCTGACTTTGCAGATTTAAATGAGTTCCTTCTGCTTGTATAGCAAGCACTCTTCTAATGGAGTCAACTCTTCAGCACCTTATTCATTTTAACCAAATAGTTGTCCAACAAAATTTGAATCTATTTATTATGTACATGCTATGAAACATGTTTACATAATAAAATTAATTGCTTAATCAAATTAAAATGTATTACCTCATATAACTGTTTTTATACTTGTAGTTTATTCTCTTAACATTGGTCAGAAATATAGTGTTCACAGCACATCTTTTGTGGGATAATGTTTTTGTATACTGTGAAGATGTGTCTGTCCTAAGGCACCTTCTGATTGGTTTAATAAGGAGCTGAACAGTCAATATCTAGGATGATGTGGGATTCCCCTCTGTGTGCTATGAATATGTTTTATTACCATTGGTTAATACAAATCTTCTTTGACCTATAACAGAGCAGAATAAAACAAGGCAAGAAATTTGAAAAAGATACATAGAGAGAATAGGCAGAGTTAAGGAGACACCATGTAGCTGCCAAAGGAGAAATATGCTGAAATGTTACCAGCAGGATACAGCCTCATAGTGATACATAGATTAATAAAAATGGGTTAATTTAAGATATAAGAGTTAGTTAATAAGAAGCCTGAGCTAATAGGTCAAACAGTGTTGTAAGTAATATAGTTTTTGTGTGATTATTTGAGTCTGGGTGCCTGAGAAACAAGAAAGAGAAAGCAGTCTCCATTTACACTAGGCAGAGGAGGATAGGCAGAAATTCCAGACAGAAAAAAGAACTCTGTGAAGGGATCAGAGAGAGGGTGATTCACAGTCAGACACAGATGAAGTGGGGTGCACAATACTGAGCCGAGGTAACAAGCCCCATGGCAGAACATAGATTAACATAAATGGGTTAAATTAAACTTTAAGAGCTAGTTGAGAACAAACCTAAGCAAAGGCCAAACTTTCTTCACTAATAAGTCTCTGTGTCATTATTTGGAATACTGCTGGATAAAGAAAATCTGGTTACAACATGTTAGTGCCCAATTTGGAGCTCAAACCCACAACTCTAAGATTAAGAGTCTCATGCTCTATGTTCGGAAAACCAGGTCTAGACTGAAAAAAATGCAAAACAAGTGTAGTATGCCTAAAATGTACTGAGGTGCTTAAGAAAGAAAAGAAATGGGTAAGGTCAGTCATAGAAAAATAAATCTTGTAATAAAGTAATATCTTTAAAGAAATATTTAATTAATATAAAAAGAAAAACCTTGCAAGAACTTTATTAATTTTTTTTAAATGCTAATGAGTAAAAACCAAATATTTATGAAATACATTGAATTGTGGGAAAAAACTATTGAATTAAGCCATCAAATATATTTTAAGAATGTCTTAGCTCCATAATGGAAGTTAGGAAATGTGTTGTTTGGGGAACAGATTATGCTGTTGTTTCCACTGAGAATCAAGAGTCATAGATTCCTTCAAATTTAATAAGGATTAGATTTGGCAAGGGAGATGTTCTGAAAATATTGACTGCAGACATAAAGAAATAAACCAAGAAAATTTACAAGATGGGTGATGTATATGCTGATACCTCTACATGAGTACAGCTCTGAGACTGGGTGAGACATAAGTCCTCATTATTATTATTATTATTATTATTATTATTATTATTAACCATCCTTTCATATGGGATGGATAGAGATTCATATCATAGTTATATGCAGTTAAAATGGAATTAAGTTGGCATGTGTCTTTTACCTGCTCAAACATAGAACAGAGAATCATCATCAGCTATCTTGCACACACTGCACATTCCATACTTGTTTTATTTCAGATATATATGTTATATTTAAAAGTTTGTGTGCTTCCAGAACAAAAAGACAAGACACCAATGAAGACAAGTAACCCAAGTGATCCAGCCTCTCAAAATATCCCTCCTACAGTTTCCTCAAATATCTGCACACAGGATGACTTCAAATTGACTAGCTGAGATGGTTCAGCCTCACAGCCTGCTCCATCCAGTACTTCAGTTAAGCCCTGCACTTTCCCATAACACAGAAACTGGACAACAAATGATTTATCTAGCTCTCTTGTGTTTTGACTGTTATCCAAAATTTCTCAGGGTCAC
>JAQHUG010000262.1:2746241-2761628 GCA_028555095.1 Dicrostonyx torquatus | reverse complement strand
ACCCTGAATGCTGATCTAAGCTTAAGCTGATTCTTAATTTTACCTCCATTTAATGAATATTCATAAACATAACTGGCTTCTGAAGAGTTTTGCCCCTTTTATGACCACTCATGATTTCATGGAGGGATCACACTAGATTTCAGTGAAGACATCCTGTCTCAACTGAGCTAAGATTAAGTAAAACATATTATTATTTAGGTCTTTCACAATGGTATCTGTGCCAGGGTTTTATAATAGCTTAAATTGTTGGACAAATAGAATTCAGAGCTCAGGTTGTCTTGAATACACCCTTTTATAGATCCATTCCATGTCTGTTTTCTACCTAACAATGTTAGCATACCAGACATATTAAAGACCTAGTCAACCAACAAAAACTTAGAGCACCTTGTTCAGAGATATTTATGTATTCATGTATTCTCCTGCTATGATGAAAGAAGTTTGGTAGAATCAATTGTGGACCAATTTACTATAGGTTTTATGTGTAGTTATCTCTAAAGTGGCTCTCCAGTTCTTATGCTTCTACTGGAGCATAAATTGGTGAATTTCAACAATGTGCACAGTGGAGTATGTATTCAATCACAATTGCTTGTCAAATGCTTGTTTCTTTATCTTCTTCTTGCCCTAAGATAAGGACTTGGTACAGAAAACCAGTGATGGTAAATGCCAAGAATGTGTCAGACCAAACACAGGCACATCATAAAAAATATCATTAATGAAATTTAAGTTAAAGAAAAGTTGGTATATAGCATTGTCTGCCAAACTGAACTATACCATCCTGCTGGGAGGTCATCATTAACTCAGAATGTAGGAAACTTACAAGGCTTGGTAGGAGAACAAAGCCAGCAGTATTCAACAAGTAGAGTATTCACATAGTCTTTCCTCTTACTGAGGTCACAGAGGTTATGTCAGCAGTAAGAGGCTGGGTAGAGGCCAGTCTTTACCATGTGAGCTACCTGAAATTCATGCAGGAATGCAGCTTACATGAGGCTAGGGTTGGATTTCTGCATGCACTTGCCTTTGTTTGAGTCATCCATATATATGCTTGTGTGTGTGTGTGTGTGTGTGTGTATGTGTGTGTGTGTGTGTGTGTGTGTGTGTGTGAGAGAGAGAGAGAGAGAGGGTCTGTATCTGGAGGTAAGAGGACATCTTACAGGGGTCTGTTCTCTCCTTCTACCTTATGAACACCAGGGGTCAAACTTGGGTCCTCAGCTTGGTAGCAACATGTTTAGGCACTTAGCTATTGTGCAGTCTAAGATTTCAGTCATTTAAAAGAACAATCATACAAATGTTTGGTGCTTCTCTTTGCTGCTGAACTTAGACAATGAAATACTGTGGATAAACTGATATATATCTTATATTTCAGAACAAGCTCTGCCATGACTAATCACCCCCACTAATGTGTTCTGTACCTAACTCACTACCATAGCATCTAGAAGACAAATTCACATTGTGATTCCGGGGAATTGTTGTCAGGAGTAGCTGATGGTGAGACATGTTGGAAAATGATGCCATGGTAACACTTTATAACCAACCTCTATTCCAAGTGGGTCTCCAGAGCAAAATGTAAAAAGCACAGTCTTTTCCCAGTCACCCTCATGGCTGCACTGCACAGCATTCATGCTGACAATCAGCAGTTCTCTAGTCTATGTGCAAGGACAAGTCTTTATTGTATATTTGTATTACATTCATTTATTCCTTGTCAAAGTTCTAAGGAAACATGCCCCTTATATTGAAGAGTAGCTATTTAGCTTGAAAAACATAAAATGAATCCTCACTATTGAATTTTGAAAATAGGCAGAATGAGCATTCTCAAAACTGAGTATTTATTTGGGCATCCAGGAACCTATCTATAGCCACATGAAGCATAATGCTAGGCTTGATATGCCAGGCATATCCCACACAGCAGAGTTTCAACACAATAAAATCTTTCCCAATATCAGTATCTGGTAGAGGAAATGAAGTCTAAGTGGCGAGTGTCCTCCCCAGCCCACTCTCCAACCTGGCACTACTCTGCTATTTTGTAAGGCCAGAAGAAGCAACTTCTAATGATATATATTTTTGCTCACCTTTAACCCCTTTTAGCAGGAGCTGTGCCACGTCTGCCTGCTGAAACATTAGCCAGATGAACCCTCTGGCAGTTTGTCTATTTCTTCTCATTACACTAATGTGGAAAATGAACTAGGAAGCATGCTTCCTCTCCTGTTAGGCCAGGAGCACATTTATAAGGACATCAGTGAGACTGTTCCTTTCAGTCTGTCCCCAGATCCTCCCTGGGCAGCTGCATCTCTCTAACCACTTGTAATTTCTCTTCGTTATCCTGCAATATGGGGCTAGGGAGACTCTTTTGTTGCAAGTGGCTATAGACATGACTGTCACTGGGTCCATTATTAGGTCAGTGGTGTGAGCTTGGAGAACACAGGCAATGGGCATAGTAGTTGGTGGGAGATATTAAAGTCACTAAATTACCACAAAGGATCCAGAGTGGAGAGAGATCATTGCCCTTGTTTTCACAGATCATAAGCAGATACCAAATGGCTTTTTCAAGGTCAAAAAAAGCAGCAGCGTGCAGAGGGAAGATGCAAAGAACTTAAGCCCTTACCACAGCATCTTCTCTAGGGTTGAAAACTGAAAACTCAGTTCTTTCTCCTTACAGATCCGCCCAGGCAGATTAACTTTAACAATTTACATGTCTAATATTCAGATCCACCCAGGCAAACAGTACCCTGATTTTCCTACCTTTATCAGTTTAGCTGCTTAATATTTATGTTCACCAAGGTAGACAGCACTCTGATTTTCTTACCTTTATCAATTTGCATGTTTAATATTCACTGTCTTGTTTCCCTTTAATATGTTGACATTTTTTTATTTAAACCAGAATACAAACTTATCTCTGGGTAACTCTTAGAGAAAACCTTCTACCATTGTGTGTGTATATTCATTTGTGCACATAGAGGAATGGGTACTTGTGTTTTATGGCCACGAATAAGCCTGCTGAGTTGTTCATAGGCTTCTATAAACAGTATTTTCAAAAATACTTATTTTTTAATTAGGTGCATGTGTATGTACAAGGATGTTCACGTGGGTGCAGATGGCCACGGTGTCCAGAAAAAAGGTCAGATCCCTTAGAGCTGAATTTGCAGGCAGTACTGAACCAATGAACTCAATCCTAAGTTGGAACTTCGTTCTGTTCTTTACTGCCAAGTCTTTGCTTCAGCACCAAACTTGTTTATTGAGATAAGGTCTCTTACTTGCCTGGAATTCACCAAGGTTACCTATCCACCCAGGGCCTGGGATATGGCTTCCTCTGTCTATCCAGAACTAGGCCTACATATCCATGCCCAGGTACTTTTATATGCACACGTAGGTCACTTAATGTTGCAACTCCACAGTTTTGAAAAACAAGAAAAAACTAAATACAAATTTAGTAGTAATAACAGTATAATAACAATAAAAAACAGAGCATAAATTAACAGTGTTTACCCAAATATAAAGATACCAAGAATCAACGAGTCAACGAGCTGGTGCTTTAAAATGATAAGCAAGTTGAACAGACCGTTAGCTCTATTACCCAGAGAAAAAGAGGACACCCCAATTTACTGATTCAGAGATGTAAACTGACACACACAACAGGCACTGAAGAAAGTCAGAAGTTTATAAGGTATTGTTTTAAAAACTAATACCCCATTAAGTTACAGAAACTAAAGGAAATTGACCAGATTCTAGAAGCAGTGAAGCTAAACCAGGAAGAGAGTAACAATTTACACAGATGCATAGCAAATACGGAGATTGAAAGAGTAGTACACAGTACAAGTTCCCTGAGAATTTGACTCTGGTCTTGATATGGATGAAGGAAAAAACAACTCCTGCAAGTCCTCCTCTGACCACCACACATGCTCTTCTGTATGAGCACAGGGGTGCATGCACATGTACACACATATACACATGCATACATACACACATATAAAAATAATCTATGAAGAATTTCTGTCTGGATTCATTTTTATAAGATATTCATATTTATTATAATGATGGAGTCAATCTGAGATATTTATCTTTTTCTTCTAATGTTTTTCTCTTACATGTGTCTTTTCTGTTTTGCCTAGAAAAACATTCTGGTCCATCAGTTTTACCTTTTATAATCCTTCGCATTCATGGCACTTACAGTACAAGGCAAAGCTATATATTCTTCCTTTAGTAGCCTTTACTATATATGCTTTGCATTTCATCTCACAAGTTTTTATGATGTTGAGAGGGAACCCCCCATAAACTAGGAAATAACTCTACCCTACTAGTATTTTCTATCACAAATCATACTAAAAAGCATAGCTATTTGTAGATTATAGTATTGTGTTCAAGAGTGAGTCCTAAATGTCGTGTTTATTATTTTTATATAATAAATCTGTTCCATAGAATTTAATGTTTTATCTCTACTTTCTACACAAAGTTCCATATGTTTTGTTTGTAATTATAAATATGAGGTATCTTGTCAAATTCCATAAAAATTTTGGGAGAAATTTTGACAGAGAATAAGATTATCCAACTTGTAATTTAAGAAAAATCAGCCTATTGTATGTGTATGTTTATACAACTCTACTAAATCTAATTACATATATTAAATTTAGAATTTACATCTGATTTCAACAATCCTATTCCTGGAAATAGTCAGAGATCTTTATACAAATAATGTTCAACTGTTGAATGCATCATGCATTTTTCCTTATTAATACTGAGTTTTTAAAATATGGTTTTGATAAAAATTATTTGCTAGTTGTATTAAATAACCTAGCATATATGTGTAAACAAGTACACGGAAAACTGTAATATGTATAATGAGACTCCATAAACAGAGCCCCTATTATCATTTATTTCTATTAATTGAGATAATATTTCTTAATGGTTATTTTTCAAGGAACAACATGGGAATAAGTTTTTGAGAACTAACTATAACAAGTTCAGTAAAATTTATTCTTAAAATTTTTATTTTATTCATTTGTGTGTGTGTGTGTGTGTGTGTGTATGTGTGTATGTGCCACAGTATGCAGGTGGAAGTCAAAGCACAATGTACAGAAGTAGGTTTTCTTTCACTATGTGGGTCTCAGAGATTAAACTCTGGTCATCAGCTTTGGTGGCAAGTGACTTCACCCACTGAGGCATCTCACTGGCCCTAATATTTCTTCTTTTGTTAGATATAATCATACTGTTTTGATACAACTATTTGCAATATGAAAGGATATATTTATGTATGATCAGCAATAAATCTTTTGTCCATCATTAACTTCATCTGCATGTGTAATAACTGAGATATATAATTTTACAATCTTGGCAGCAATTACACAATTGCAATGTGCGTATTCAATTAATACAGACCAACCCTTTAGAGACATGTCTCAATTTAAAGTAGTTTGACTTAAATTAGTGTGAAATTAAAGAGCTCCTAAATTAGAAATTTCAAAAAGCAAACCCTTCATTCATTTCTTAATTCAGAATTAATTCTTTTGAGAGTTCACTCAGGTCAAGATTAATCAGTTACCATCTGGGAGGCTTGTATTCCAACAGAAAGCAACTCTGATTTTAATGAACATGGAATTGTACCAATTGGGGAGCCCTAGTCGGGGGTTGGAATTCTCTGATGTTGCTACTCTGTTCCTGTTATATGCTGTGTACAATGCTAATCAAGGCAAGGAAGTTCTGCTGAAATTGTAGCCATCTTTCTCTTTCTTGTCCTTAAGATTCTGTAGTGAGACTCCATCTCACCTTACTTGTTCTGTAATGTAATTCCTAGGGCTGAAGAGAAGTATGGTGGGCAAGAGGACTTACTGTGAAGGCTGAAAATCATGGTTACATGGAATAGAATAAAAGAAGTGATTCCCACTATTTATTATTGCCCTTCACATGTTCATGGTGGCACAACTATACCTGCACATAAACACATACATTCATATGAATGCACATGCACATACATGTACACAACCCACAAAATAAATAAATACAAATCTTAAATTATATTGTACAATGGAAGCTAGAGCAATGGTTCAGTAGTTAAGAGTCCTAGCTGTTCTTCTAGAACAAGAAAGTTTGTTTCCTAGGACAACATCAGGTGACTCCCAACCACCTGTAACTTTTGGTCCAGAGGATGGATAGATGATATATAGATGTTGGATAGACAGAGAGACAGATAGATGATAGATAGATAGATAGATAGATAGATAGATAGATAGATAGATATTCATAACCGCTAATGGATATGTAGTATTTTCCTGACCCAGGTCTTCCTTCAGCACTTTACATGATTGATTCACTGACAGACCCTGAAAAATAAAACAATTGCTGAACGCTTGTTTGTACTACTAGTTGTATTTTTCATCAGCTTTAAGCCCCTAAGCATTTTAGAGGATGGGAGGCAATGTCTACATGCTTCTCTTTGCAGCAGTGTTTCATGACTATTTTCTGAAATGGACCATTGTAACAGCTTCTTTGATCAGCATGAAGTATCACCACAGATACTACAACTCATATTCTTTGGGATACTTCATGTGTCTTCTTATATGCAAAGCCATATGTACATTTGAAAGAGCTCATGAACCTACCCTTGTATCATTTCTTTTACCATGAAAAAACTCCATAAAAAAAACAAATTAGAGGAAAGAGGATTTTTTTAACTCACAATTCAAATGTTACAATCCATTATTAGCCTGAAGTCACAGTACCAAGAATTTGAAAAAGCTAGTCACAAAAGACCTCACAGTCGAGAACAGAGGGAAATGAACACATGCAGTCTCATTTGCTCAGCATGGTATTATACAGTTCAGGGCCCAGCTCAGGAAATGATGCTGCCCACTTTTATCCTAAGGCTTCCCACATTAGTTAAAGTAATGAAGACATGCACCATAGGCATTCCCGTATCCCAATCTGATCTGAAATATCTATCATTAAGATTCTCTTTCCAGACAACTCTGGGTGATTCTAGGTGTGTCAAGTTGACAATAACCAATCATTTCAGGGCCCTAAACAACTTCCCTCAGCATTTCTTCCTATCCTTTGGCTTTCGACTCTCTGATGCTCCAACTCTCTGAAGTCCACTATCAATTCCCAAATCAAGTTCTACTTTTCCACAATTTTGCTTCCTTTGACAACTTTCTTTTACACATAACAACCCTACTTCAGCCTTATGTACCTCCACCTATATACAAATTTGCCTTTGCAAGCATCTCTATACTATTACCTTTTAGGCCCTGGGTACAATACACCCATACCCAGTGTGAGTTAAGATAATACTGTTGGTAATGTTCAAAGAAAGAGCTTCACACAGCACTATCCCTCAATGGTAAATTTGATGACATTTTCTGAGCCGGGACCTCCATATGAGCCTGTACACCTGTAAGGTTAATTTGTACACTCATAAGATTTGTGCTGATCCAGGTATTTCAGACAATATACACTTGCACATTTAACAATTCTCTTCCATCATACATCCATGCTACTTTTACTCCAGTGTATCTTCCCCATGTAGTTCTAAAATATGCCATATTTTATGCTTAAAACTTGTCTGTTGAGAGTTAATGTACAACCATGCAATGGCTGAACCATACATAATAACAGAACTCTATCCTACAACATTTGTTACCATAAATTCCAACTAAATTACTAAATTAGGACTTACTTAGTGACTGACATTTTGCCAATTTTAAAATGATCTTAATTTTAGGTGCTGGATAAATGACTGAATGGGTAAAAATTTCATTACTCTTTCAGAAGACTTGAACTTGGTTCTCAGCTCTCACATTGGGTGGTTCACAATCTTCTCTCACTCAAGCTCCAAGGGATCTAGTGCTGTCTTCCATCCTCCATGGTTATCCACCCATATTTACACAAACAACCACAGATGCATAATTAAAAATAAAATGGACTTTACAAATGGGGAGAGTTTTATTTCTCCCTCTCTCTGTCTATATACATGAGTGCACAATTGCCTAAGAAAAGAAGAAGAGGGCATCAGCTACCTTAGAGCTGGAGTTTCAGGGAATTCTGAGTCTATCAAAGTGAATTCTTGGATCTGAACTTAAGTCCTCATGATTAAGCAACAAGTTCTCTTAATCACTAAACCTCTTCTACAGCCCTAGCCTTTCAGTTTTTGCCTCTTTCACTACCTCAGAACTAGACAAGAAAAAAAGGACGTGTTCTTTAAACCAACCACATGAAATCCAGTTAGCCTTCCCCCACCATGATCATGTCAACCACTTCCAAATACTGCCTAACAGACACCTTCCATTGTTTTATCTGTTAAGCATTCCACTCCTTTGCCTGCCTTTGAATTTCTGCCAAGTACAAGTGATATTTGCTGACTCTCTCGCTTACAGAAAGGACAGAATGAATTGCCTCTCTGAGTTCTCTTAGGTTGACTTCATTTATTTCCACACCTTCATAAACAACCATTAAGCTTCATGTTTCTCAATAAACTGGGGAGTTTTAGTGTTTGTTTCCAGGATAGAGGAAGTCATAGAAAATTGGATGTCTCATTACTTGAAGTCAACAAAATCTTCCTTTTGGCTCTGAGACATATTTTTGTTCAATATATCTGCCCAAAAGTGAACAACAGCATTATTTCTAGACTTTTAAAATGGCCACAGAATTTCTTTTATTCTGCTTTTCTTCAGTCCAAAGCAACACCTAAATGAACTACTTCATTTTTTTTGATAAAATGCATCATTAGAAAAGAAAGAATGACAAATTCCTTTCCTGTAGTAGATGAAGGTCTTGTGAAGCTCCCATCCTATCCTAGCTAATCCAACTAGTTCTTTTCCTCCTCTCATTTTCTAGTTATGTTGTCTTCTTTTTTTAATTTTACTGTCTATTTGTAGAAAACATCGGCAGTGACTCAAGAAGAATGGATGAGATTCCACAATTCAGACTCTGGACCCAAACTACCTATGTAAAAAGCCTGGCTTTGCCAGTTATAAAGCTTTCTATATTTGGTATATTCTGGGAGAAGGGCAACATCACCTAAATGTTCTTTTTTTCTTCTTCAAAAAATTCATTCAATGAGCTGGAGTGATGACTCTGTTGCTCAGTGCACTGGCTGCTCTTTCAAAGGACCTAGTCTTGCTTCACAGTATCCGTATGACAGCTATCAACCAATTATAGTTCCATTTCCAGGAGATCCGATGCCTCTACTTGCCTCCTCAGAAACTACATGCCCATGGTGCACATATATGAAGGCAAACACCCAAACTCATACGGTATGAATAAATAAATAAACCCTTTTTAAACCTTTATAATAATTTCATATGAAGAAGATGGTGGTGTTAAGAATTAAGTCATCAATTCTGTGCAAAGATTTGAAAATGCTTCCTGCAAGAAGAATCCCTTGGTGTTTGTGATAACCATATTGGTGTTGATCAACATAGGTACTGGTTTCTTTTCAGGGTCAATTACCACTATGGAACAAAATAGATCAGAAGTCAAGATAGATATGTTTGGCTTCAGGACAAGCAGATCAGTTGCTTAGTGTGCACAACTCTTTGATTTTCACTCCCAAGCTATATAAACCAGACTTGGTTATGTATATCTGTAACCTCAGAATTGAGAAAGTGAAGGTTGAGGGTTCAGAAGTTCAAGTTTATTCTCAGACACTGTCTTAGTTAGCATTTCTACTGCTGTCATTAAACACCATAACCAAAGCAACTTGGGAATAAAGGGCTCAGTTCAGTCTGTACTTTGTAAATTCATTACTGAGGGAAGTGATGGCAAACACTCAGGGAAAGAGTTCAGGGTAGACTCATAGATTCAGAAATTGAAGCAGTGTTCATGAAGGAATCATTTTCCTTGCTTGTTCCTCATGATTTTCATAGCCTGCTTTCTTATTATATCAGAGCCAATAGTCGAGAGGTGGTACCACCTACAGGGTACCTATGTGCCCTCTCATATCTATCATCAATCAATAAAATGTTCCACAAACAAATCTGGTGAGAACTTTTTATCATTTGAGGTACCTCTTTCAAAGTGACTCCAATCTGTGTCAAGTTGTCATAAAACTAGTCAGCAATGATGCATAGTAAGTTCGACATTAGCTTGGGCTATAGGAGACCCTGCTTAAAAGACAAGCAATCAAAAAAGAATAGGATGCAGGAGCATTTTAAACATTATTGTCCATTATTTGACTTTTATGCTCTATGTATTTTGAAGCAAAAGAAGAAGTAAATTATCTCTGTAATTGTGACCTCAGTATTTATGTGTGACCTTGTGTCACATAAGCCTTATTGGTCTGAAAAATGTTTAGGGAAAAATGCAAGCCCCCTGCTGCATGCTTGGCAATCATTGCCTGTGGTTCCTGCAATATAGTTAGTCATTTGCTTAGAGCATCCTCCTGCTGTGTAGAATTATTTAACAAGGGTCAATTTCTGATGCTAAATACATCCTTCTGAATCTGAAGTAACAATATTGACAGCAGCAAACAGAGCACGGCCTCTTTAACCCATGCAGCTTCAAAGACCAATAGGATACTGTAATCAGTAGAAAGAACAGTAATAATGCTCTTTGCTTGCCTTAGCAAATAGATCTACATTTAATTGGCTTAGTTGTTTTATAAAACATGGTGAGACAATCAGTAAAGATAAGACAGCCATAGGTGGCACCATTCAGAGTAGTGATTGTACCTGCTATACAAACCTGCTGACTTCCTTGTCTGTCCTGCTTTGGCCAAAGTTTTACTTTGAAAACTTGAAATTTGATAAACATAAAAGAAAATTGAAGCCATATTGTATGAAATCCCAATACATTAATTTAAAAAATCATAATGGGTAAAGGAGGAATTTGCTCACTGCCACATCATCTTTTATCTTTACGTCATTCTTGTACCTTTGCCTCTACCCATCTGGACTCAAGGGAAGAATCAGTCTGTCCTCTAGTTTGTTTGTTTATTTGTGTATTTTTTATTTATTTACTTTTAGTTGTATGTGTATGGGTGTGTTGTCTGCCTGTATGTCTGTGCACAACAAATGTTCTGATAAGAACATAGAGATAAGAAGAGGGCATTGGATAGCCTGGGGCCATAGTTACCGGAAGCAGGAATGTGGCTGCAGGGTGTTAAACTGAATGAAAGCAGAAAGTGACCTAAATGCTAACGACTGTTGCTCTCTGCTTCCTGGCAGTGAAGTCAATTTAGCCATAGTCTCATGATCTTACCTCCATGACTTGTCTATTATGATGAACTAACCCTTGAACTGTGAGCCAAAATAGACCCCTCTTTAAGTTGCTTCTTCATGAGTATTTTGCCACAGAAATGAAAGATGTAGCTAATGCACCCCCACACTTTGTCTGCTCCCTGTTCCTCAGAGAAGAGTGCCTATTTGCCTATTGCTGTGTTGTATCTAAACTAATTACTGTAATCTGACTCTACCTGACCAGCATGTGACTGTTAATTGGATACATGTGTAAATGCCTCATGGCATTGCTGGGGAAACTCCGTCAGCCAGGGGCCTTTGAGATGCTGGAGCAGGTTGGGTGTGGCCTTGGGTACTAGAAACATGCTCAGTCGTGCCCCCAGCCCCCGCTGTTGCTGCTGCTACTGCTGGATTTGGATCCAGTTCCACGTTCATGCAGAAGACAGTGATTTGTGAGTCTACCCTTAAATAAATAACCATTTATTATACTCAATTATGCACTAATGCAGAACTATTTTATAGCATCCTTTTACATGGCATATACTCCCACACTTAGCAAGCATGTCAGAAATGTACACCAGGTATCCAGCCAGTTTAGCTTGCATAATGCCTCATAAGTATGAAGACCTGAGTACAAATCCCCAAAAATGAAATAAAAAGCTAGCCATGGGCATCCACATCTAGAAACTCTGTGACCATGAGGAGACAATGGCAGATAGCCAATTTATCTCCAGGTTAAGTGAGAGACATTTGTCCTGCACCCATGACTCCTTCCTTGCCTTGCCCTGTGCTGGTGGACATAGAGAACCTTCCACAGAATTCTGCAGCAAATCAACATGACAGGAAATGGCTCTCTGCTATCTATGACTGCTGTCAACATGGTGGAAACCAGTGGACAAAAGGGCCTTGCCCCCACCCCTGACTGCACATAGAAACTACACTGACTTTGTACATCAGAACAATGTGAAGAATATAGGAGCCTATCATGATGCCCATTTTTCTGGCAGTACAGCCATGACTGAGGTATGAGTTGTTATGCCTTTTAGGTCATAGAACTCCGCGATCCAGGCTGATAATATATTTTGTAATGTTTATAGAGGATTGATTCCATTAGGAGTATTGTAGAGAGTTTATTTCATATTGAGTCACTAGTTTTATAGTGCTGTGATTGACTTCTTCTGTAGAAGGGAAGAGAATAAGAAGAAGTTGTAAGCTGTCACTGACGATGGCAGGTGTTACCGTGTTGAAAGGTGCGCACCCCTAATATGGCCTTGAGAAGAGTTTTCATAATTTTACCATTTAACACATCACTTAAAAGCTTCTTTTAGGATGTCTATATTTATGATACATATGCCATCTTAGTAGATAGAGTTTAAAGAATAAGACAAAAAAAGCACATTCAGAAGAAACCATGTTCAGTCACGGTGTATCAGCCTTTTATGGTGTTATAATAATATTGTTCTCATATACTGCTTTCTGAAGTAACCTAACACTCAATTTCAGTTAAGTACCTGTGGTGGTAATAAAAAAATACTATACTTTTATTTTTAACAAACATACTTTGTTACTACAGCTTTTGAAATGGTAATAACAGTATGATTCATGTAGAGAGATAAGGCTGAATGGTTACATCACTAGAAGGTGGTTATACCAAATGCAGTCCTCAAAGGTGAAAAGTGATTGAGCAGAACATCTGACATACTTGCTCACACTCCAAAGCATACACTACCTCCCTGGGACATCCCCAGGAAGTGATAACTGCCAATAACATTCACCACTCCAGCCAATGATTGATTCTTTCTGCAATCACACTGCCGTTTTTCATTATGCATCTTATTTGTTTCAACTTTCTTGCACATAGATGAAGCATCCACAGTAGTCTAAAGAGGTTAAAGTCAAATTATTCTCTATAATAAAATGAAGCAAAAGCACTAGCAGTGGTTGTTTTATAAACCCAAAAGACTTTCTCAAGTACTATAAAGAAACTCCTTACAACGTAAAACCATAACATTTGAGCATTTTGTGAAGACCTTACCTTTCTTTTCTTTTTAACTATGTGTGGGGGTTGGGGATATGGGGGAATGAAGGAGCATAAGGAGTGTAGGTGGTGTTCGTCCAAGTGTGATTCCTAACAAAAGCAAGAATAGAGTGTCAACTCCCCGGACCCAAGGAACTGAACTCAGGTCCTCCGCTAGAGCAGTACAGACTCTTGACTACTGAGTCATCTCTTCAGTACCCCTCCTCACACTCCGCACACATATACATTTTTTTTAAATTAATAATTAGTGTTACTTAGCAAGGGAAACACCAGTATCGTTTTAAAAGTGAAGAAATTGAGGAACAGGGAGAGAAGTTTCCTTTGACCCAGGTAGTGAAAACTGAGCCTGCAATGCAAGTTCTAATTGTCACATGATGTGGGATGTCCTTCTGTGTATGTGTTGTTTTTATTGGTTGATGAGTAAAGCTATTTTGGCCAATGGCTTAGCAGAGCAAAGCCAGGTGGGATGTAGACAGAAAGTAGGCAGAGTCAGAGAGATGAAATGTGGCTGCCAAAAGATGTAACAAACCACAAACTTTGTGGTAAAATATAAAATAATAGAAATCTGTTAATTTAAGATGTAAGAGTTAGTAAGAAGCATGAGCTAATAGGCCAGTGTTCTAATTAATATAGTGTTGTTAATCAGGTCTGGGCGGCCGGGAAACAAATGAGCAGTCTCCATTTACAGTCACATGGTTAAAGGGTTGTACACATGGGTATGGGGGTTATAGAACCCCACCCTGCCCTCCTGAATAACTGATTGCAGATATATTTGGAGGGGCAAGAACAGACCTTAAGCTCAGTTGTGTACAGTGAACCCACCAGGCCCCAATGAATAATTCTAAACATTTGGCCACAGAAAGGCTCCTGATAAGAATCAGAAGGTCACAAAGCAAAACAACAAGACATAGGTGTAGGAAAGGGTCTAGTAGGGATGAGGGTGGTAAGGAAGATGAGAGTGAGATAAGAGAGAAGAGAAAACAGTATATATGTTTGTCAAATAACAAATGCGATCAATAAGAGAAATATGAGGCATAATATGAATAGCCAGAAAGCTTAAAATGTTTACCATTTGGTCCTATATAATGATAAATCTTTATAGATCTAAAGATTACAGAATTTAAGGTTATAATGAGTTTTAATGGGATATAAAAATGTAAAGTTCCAACTTTAACCTATTCTGAGCTTTCCTGTTTTGTCGCTGACTGCATGATCACAGCATCCTTATCTTCATCATTGGCCACTGAGTAAATTACTAGAGTCTCAAGAGTAAAATGTTCACGTTCAATTCTACTTTAATGTTTTCTAATTCAACATTGTGTTTATTTCCACCTATTCTTGTAATCTTGGAATACATGTTTTGAGCTATATATTTGAGCTATATGGAATCTTCTAGAATGCCTACATGGCTTCTATTTTTTTCAAATTTGACACAGGTGATTTTGAGAAAGAAGAGTTTTGATTTGGTTTGTGGATAACTCCTCATCTATTCGATCAGTAGGCACACGTTCCTATGTTTTATACCTTTGCTGGAATTGGCTTTGTTTCATTGTTTATGGGAATATAGGTTCTTTGACTTTGCCTCAACTTACGTTGGTATATATTTTTTCTCACAAATTTTATGACTTATCAGTTTGGTACATGAATACCTTCTTTCCATGTGAAACAAGCCACCATTTGTAATAAGGGACAGATTGCCTAGAAAGCATACTGTTATTTATATGAATTCCATTCTAGACATAACTGTCACTTTGTATTAAGAACAGCTCCTTCTACCTTACTCTTTGGAAGTATTTAAAGTAATTAAATTCTGTGCAATTATGATCCTAAGCTAATGACTTATTCTGCATAGGCTTGCCAAGGTGTGAAAGGTGCCAGGTTCCTGCAACATCAGTCATTAAGAAAGGATATTGCAGTCATCCAAGAATCCTACCTGCAAATACCACAGTACTATGTTTTCTTGATGGTTAACTTGTTTCTGCTGTTATTGAGTTTGCCACAGGACATGTCAACAGACATCTCCTGTCTTATTGAATTCTCCTTTAATCAAGGATTGTAAAACAATAACATCTACAAAACAAACAAAACAAAAACAAACAGCATTTTCCAGGAACGGACCATTATCATGTATAAAAGAGAAAGAAGCAAACATAAAATAGAAAAATCATCTGACAGTTGCTTTTAAGATTT
>JAQHUG010000262.1:2729559-2744675 GCA_028555095.1 Dicrostonyx torquatus | reverse complement strand
GTTTGCATTCCCACCAGCAATGAAGGAGTGTTCCCCTTACTCCACTTCTTTAAGTAGCACCTACTGTCTTTTTCTCTTCCTCTTTTCTTTCATTATTATTGCTCCACATGTATGTCTCTGTCTCTGTCTCTCCCTCTTTCTTCACTAGGATCAAAAGCCTTCCCTTCTTTTCATGAAGATACTCACTCTGATCCGTAGCTCTAGAGTAGTTCCTTGGTCCCCTGCCTGTTACTACTCATTGTATAATTCTCAGAAATTGAGATAATTAGTAGATAAGACTGCATAACATTACAGAGTGTCTGCATATTATTACCCACAAATCCTCACCACATTACTTATTGCCACCCAGAGTCAAAGAGAGATTCAAAGAGTTAAACAGTCCTGGTTTTCATCACATAATAAAAATTTTCTGTTTTGTGACACATCTCTAAAAAGCCCCTGTTACACTCCCATTAAATACATTACCACATATATTCTGTATGCAGTGTAGTTTTACTGTATGTGCCATTGTACTATATACATAAAATGGATAGAGTATTTTTAACTCACAGAGATAATTGCTGCCCCCAATTTGGGGCTATCACCCTACTGAGAATATAAATAGCAGATAGTGTTGTCGTGATCTAGGGTAGACTACAAAAGCCTAGAACAAAAACAGACAAAGCACCTGAGCAAACAGTGTTCCCTAGAAATAGGTCTGATCCTCCCAGCAATTCCTATGCTTTGTAAAGGTGATGGTTAACAGATATTGTCAAGTTGACAGGCTCCAGTGCAACTAGGAGACAAGCAAGCCTGTGTGGGTTTATCCAGATAAGGCATATTTAAGTGGGAAAACCCAGTTTATATTTGGGTATCACAGTTCTATGAGCTGGGTCTCAATAAAAAGGAGAAAGATAGTTTGAATCAGTGTTCATGCCCCTGTGATTCATGGCCTCTATGGGTTCAATGTGACCATTCCGTCAAGAGTGTGCTGCCATGCTTCCTTCCCTATCATGGTAAACTGTACCCTATGGCTGTAGCCTTTTCTGTTGCTTTTAGGAGGGCTTTCTGTTGTTGTTGCTGCTGCTGCTGTTTCGTTTTTGCTTCCTTTAGCTTGTTAACAGTTTCAGAAAAAGTAACTAATATGAAAAAGGATCTATTTATCAGTGTTTAAAGTACCTGTATTTAGCAACTTCAAAATTCCAGACTAGGAGGCTGGAGAGATGACTCAGCATTGAACTGCTCTGGCCACTCTTCCAGAGGACCCAGATTCAATTCCCAAACTTCACACGGGAATTCACACCTATCTGTAACTCCAGTTCTAGGGGGATCTGATGCCCTCACACAGACAATCATGTAAGCAAAACACCAATGCACATAAAAATAAATAAAGAATGTATTTTTTAAAAATACAGACTAAGTGTAAGCTTCACACTTTTGCCTCTTTATCTCTGCCACAGCTCTCTTATCAAAAAAATAATAATAATAATAATAATAATAATTATAAAACAACCTAAAAGACTAATAATCCTTACTTAAGAGAGTGGAGCTATGTTGAAATTTTATATTTAAGAGTTCCTTTTTATTATTATGTGTGTATTTATGTATCTCTATCACTGTGTATATGTAACCACACATTAGTGCAGTACCTGTGAGGAAGAGGACGCAGTATCCCCTAAAACTGGAGTTGTAGGCAACTGTGAGCAGCCATACAGATTCTGTGAAACAAACTTGAATTCTCTGCAAAAGCAGTATACATTCTTAGCCCCTGAGTCCTCTCTGTAGCCACAATCTGTATTATTTAATTTGTTTTTATTACCTTATTGCATTGGTTACTACTTCTACCATAATGGCACATGTACTTCAAGTGGATATACTAACATAACTCCCAGTTTGAGAAGAAAAGAGTCTAATAAAAAAAAAGAATCTAGTCATTTCCCACAAAATATGATCTTCCCAATAAGGTTCATTTTGGACTCATTAAACAATTCAAATAGTTCTTCTCTATTCCTATTTTCAATAATGAATGTTCAATAAGTTTTTTCTGTTTCATATATATAATTTTATAACAAATGTGTATATTTTATAAAATTTGAAATAGAAAATTACTGAATTTCCTAAACATCCATGGTGATCACCTTTTTTCAATGTTTAACATATATATTTAAATCTTTCAATATGGCCTTATGTTAGATACTTACTTTCCAATGTGAATTAATCTTTTATTCCTTGTATAAGTTCCACTTTGACTTAGTCTGTTTATACATTTTGTATTTAATTAAAGATTTCTATACCTGTCTTTACGAGGGAAATTTTCTCTAGTTTTCTTTGTTTTATATTATTTTTGCCTAATTTTGAAATCAGGGCATAAAAAATTTACAGAGTAAAATATTTTATATAGGAAACAGAATTACATATTTTTAAATAACTAACAGAACTATCCAGTAAGTCCTTTTTTCATGTTATTTTGTGGGTATGATAACTATTTTATGTGCAGAAGATGGTATTTCACAATTATCCTGCCCATGCTGCAGTTCTGAAATTGTCTCTGTCTTTCCCCTCAGCCATCAAAAAATGTCCTGCATATAGCTTAACACTCAAAATTTACCTATTTTCAGCACATTGATCAAATTGCTTCTTGGCTCTATTTTAATGCAGAAATGCCTACAAGGATACAAACACACACACACATATGTTGTAAGGAGGTCTCTTGTTCGTTTCCTGGATGGCCAGACTCCTGAAATAACCACATGAAAACTGTATTGATTAAATCACTACTTGGCCAATTACTTAAGCATATTGATAGCTGGCTCTTACATCTAGAATTAACCTATCTCCCTTATTTTATATTTTACCACAAGCCTCATGACCTACTGTCAAGGTTTCAGCGAGTCTGTTTCTGGCAGTGGATACATGGCTTCTCTCTGACTCTGCCTTCTTTCTTCCAGCATTCAGTTTAGTTTTCCCTGCCTAGCTCTGTTCTACCCTATCAGACCAAGCCAGTTTCTTTATTAAGCAATGGTATTCACAGCATACAAAGGGGAATCCCACATTACCTCCCCTTTTCTGTTTAAATAAAAATGTAGGCTTTTTCTTTAACATAGTAACAACACATATAACAAAACAGGTATCAAGCAAGAATTACAGCCACAACATTTATATATACTTTATTATTTATCATGACTAAGAAAAACTATTACTGTAGCTATAAATTCTTCAACTTCATCAAAGACTCCAGAAAGATATAAAATTACCTAAGTAAACAGGAAGTACATTGTAAACAACTTCCAAAAGTAGAACTGACAGAGACATATTGCTGCCTGGAAAGTCACCCAAAGTTCTTCAGTACCGCTGGGACATTCATTGTCAGCCTACAGGCTCATAGTATCTGGCAGACATTTCCATAAAGCAGGAAATTTCAAAGACACTTCCACCTATATTGGCAATTTGTCAGTCATTTTCTTCTGTATCCTGCAGAATGTTTAGCAGACTGTTTCATGAAGCAGGAACCCCAAAGGACCTTTTCTCACCTTTAGACTAATTCAGCAGTCATTTCTCTGTGGATCCTGCGTGATCAATTCATCAAGCAGTCCAGGCAAGAGCAGGCTTTGTTTTTTCTTTGACCAAATGGCTAAACAAGTCCAAAAGGAGCCTCTTCAATGTCCATCATCCTCTTGAAATAGATTGGTGCTGCCAGGAGCAGATGTGTCTCATTGTCATGAAAAGTCCTAACTTCTCAAACATTTTAAATGTCATTTTCTGTAGTCTTTGAAATATATGAAGAATGCCTATCTACCTGAAATATACCTCTGTATATTTTGAAAACCTAACATGACTAGAAGCTTGATATTACAGATGATTATTTATTAACATATTTTTCTTAATTATACATTACATTTCTAAATGAGCTGGACAAACACAATACTTTAGTCAGGAGCAGAAATATATATATACACAGTATAACAAAATTGACCTTGAATTTATATCAATAGACCAAGATCCATACAATGCAAATCTGTATAGCATATTTCCCTTTAAATGTAAACAAACAGTTATAAACAATCATTTAGGGAATTTGGGGGTAGTTTTTTTCCAAAATGTTTCCTGCTGTTTATTGGCGGAAGTAATTTTGTTTGAATTATTTCATTTAAATTATCTTTTGTGTCTCAAATAGATAGTAACCCATACATACTTTTCCAAACTGCTTCCTGCTGTTTATTGGGTGAAATTATTTCATTGAATTATTTCATTTAAATTATGTTTTTTTCTCTCAAATATATGGTAACACATACATTCTTTTATCTACTATTTGGGTTCTGTTTTGGAAAGTTGGAATAGAAAATGACTTAATACCCTAAATAGCAATAGAGATCACCTTCTCTCTTCAATATGCAGATCAAATGTTCCAGATCCCTACTTACTTCTTTTTTTTTTTTTTTCGAGACAGAGTTTCTCTGTGGCTTTGGAACCTGCGCTGGAACTAGCTCTTGTAGACCAGGCTGGTCTCGAACTCACAAAGATCACCCTGCCTCTGCCTCCCGAGTGCTGGGATTAAAGGTGTGTGCCACCACTGCCCGGCTTCCCTACATACTTCTTAAACTACAGATGTAATCTTACATGCATGGGTTCTTCTTACCCATGCTGGCAGTTCTTCCGCAAATCCAGTGGCATTACTATCATAATCTCTTTGCCTGACCCTTTCTTAGTGAGTTGTTTGTTTGTGTTTGCTTTTGATTTTGTCATTATGGATATGTCCCAAGCTGTCTGACTTTTGGGCAGCTGTGTATCTATTCCTTCTGGAGGCAACAATGTTTGATTTTTGCTGTATTATTTCTGTAATCCTTCTTGTTTTTTACCAGAACCACTTTTTTATGCTGAATAGGTGTGGTTTGGGCCAACAGGGCTCGGCCTGCTTGCTACACCCAATCCAGCATGGTGGAGGCATGTTCAATTCCTCAGCAAGTTGCACACACCGTCCCAGTTCCAAGTATGCAGTGGGTCTTTGTCAAGCCATTAAGCAGCTTGTAACATGCTGCTCACAGACTGCATCATACCTGTACCTTCTGAGAAAGAGTTAGAGCCATCTGTGCTGGCGAACCAGGAAGCTCTTTTCTTTCTTTCTTTCTTTTTTTTTTTTTTTAAAAAAGAAGCTGCAAAGTTTTTACTGCACCTCTCCTCAAGGAGCCACAGTACCCTGTTAGCTGCGAGCCCATCTAGAAAAAAAATTGTGGCTAACCAGAAACTGTGCTAAACTCTGTTCTTTTGTTTCTAGAATTCCTTTTCAAGCTCTCTCGAGTTTTAAAGTGGATTTTAGTTGGCCATAGTGGCCCAACAATTTGCTGTAGTAAGACTGCCTGTTTATCCCCAGCTGCTCAGCCCCAGAATAATCAAACAGAAACTGTATTATTTGCAATACTGTTTGGCCAATAGCTTAAGTGTATTTCTAGCTAACTCTTATAATTTAACCCATTTCCATTAATCTGTGTATCATCTCAAGGCTATGTCTTACCAGCAAGGTTTCAGTATGTCTATCTCTGGCAGCAACTCCATGACTTCTCTCTGACTCTGCCTTCCGTCTCCAAGCATTCAGTTTAGTTTTTCCCACCTAGCTCTGTTTTACCCTTCTTTATTAACCAATAGTATTCACAGCATATAGAGGGGAATCCCACATCATTTATTGATACATACACACACACACAGTGTGTGTGTGTGTGTAAGTCTTTAATTAAATATGAAATATAATATACACATATCTTTACAATTGTATCTACAGGGCTTGGTGAGACTATTTTGTTCATCCCTGAAAACATCTGAAATTTGTTGAGACAGATTATTAAGCCTGTACTGAAGTGCACACCCTATTCTATGCAGTGGACTGTGTGCGAATTGTGAGCCTTTCTCCTGTCAGACAGTACTCTGCGGGCAGGAAACACAAAGATCATTAGTTGAGAGCAATATTCTGAATAAGGCAGCGCCAGATTACAGTTCCTCTTATTTTACTTCCCCTTGTAAGGTTCTAATTTCACTTTCCCATCAACAAGTTCATGCAGTTCTCACCAATAAAGTAAAACCAAACAAAATTAATTTTCTTCACTTCTCCCAAGAGACAAATTTAGTAACAGAGTATTGACAAAGCTTTCTATCTCCATTAAGATTTTTTTTTTTAATTACACTTACTCCTACTTACAGGGATTACAGAAAGAATGTGAATGGCTCTCCAAGGCTCTCCTCTTCTGCAACTGCAACTGATATATATCTTTTAAAGCCACTGCAGCTCTTTAAAATTCCTGGGTAATATCATATAACATTCTATGTGTCTAGCCCATAATTTTTTTACAGAGCTAGTGAGATGACTTGGTAGTTTAGAGTGCTTGCTGCTACTGCGAAAGACGAGTTCAGCTATCAGTTCCCAAAGTCATCATCTCATCATCTTACAAGTGCCTGGAACCCCAGCTCCATGGCATCTGAGCGCCTCTTCTGACCTTCAAAGTTATACACATGCATGTAACACACACACGCGCACACACACACACACACACACACACACACACACACACACACACACCCCACACATAGAGAAAGGGGGTCTTTAAAAATACATATTCCTATGCCCAGTTCCTGAATCCTAGGATCGTATTCTGGAGCCCTAAAAGTACAACAGCATTATCAGACTATAGTGAAACTCTTTACTGTTTTAGAACAAAAATTTTGGACAGAAAAATAAAAGGAACTGTATTAGTTTATTTTGAAAGCAATCTGGTAAACTAATCCATTCATGTTTAGCAGAAGATCAGTACCTGTGATATAAACCTCAACGCATAGAAATCTACCAAAAGATGATGGTGACACAATTATTCAAAAACTATAACGTGTTTAAAATTATTTTTGTTTAAATTATCTTTTCCCTCTCAAATAGATGGCAATGCATACACACTTTTGTTTATTTCTTTGGGGTGTGTTTTATGAAATTTGGAATAGAAAATGACTTAATACCCTGAATATCAATGGAGATCCCTTTGTCTTTTCAATACATAGACCAAATATTCCAAATCCTTATTTACTTCTTAAACTACAGATGTAATTTTTCATGCATGGATTCTTCTTAGTTATGCCGGCATTTCTTCAGCAAATACAGTGGCATTGATATCACAGTCTCTTTGCCAGCCCCGTTCTTAGTGAGTTGTTTGTGTTTTGCTTTTGCTTTTGTTTTCACTATGGATATATTCCAATGCTGTCTGGCTTCTATGTAGCTGTGCATCTATTCCCTCTGGAGGCAATATTGTCTGCTTTTTGCTGTGGCGTTCCTTCCCATTAGAAATGAAAAATTTGTTTTCTTCAAAGGAATTTTACCAGAAAACAAACTACTCCTAGAAACAAGCTACTATAGGCTCCATGTACAGCAGGAAATGACCAACAGACAAGGAATTCAAAGATGTGTTTGTAGCTTCCTTTCTTTGCCTCATAATGCCATATAACGGATTTCCCATTCTTTTCATTTTATTTATTTTTTATTTTTTTATATTTTCTCTTTTTATCCTACAGGTCTTTTGCACATATATTAAGGCTTCTAGTTTAGTTCATTTATGGGATTCCTGAATGCGTTGTTGTTTGTTCCATCTGGTGGACTCTTTTCCTTCTGTTTGCTTGGTTCTATTTCAACGTTAATTTTTGCTTTGTCTTATTTTGTTTTATATTTTATTATTATCCCTTAGAAACTTGCTTGTTTTTCAATGAGAGACAAAAAGGGGGTGTACCCAGATGGGAAAACAGGGAAGAGCAGAGTGAGGTGTAACTTAAATCAGGATATATTATATGGGAGAAAAATCAATTTTCAATAAGAAGAAAAAATAGAGATATTATAAAAAAGAAAGTCCTTCTCAAAAGATAACTGGTGGTGAACTATTGGTCCTTCAGACTACATCCTCCAGGAGCTATTAAGAAATACAGCATTGTGTGACCTGTTCTTTTTCAAACTCCAGCTCTTGCTAGTTTTCCAATTCCTCAGGCCATCAAAGCTCCTCTCCAGCTGTGTTTTGTCTCTCTGTAGTTCGTTGCTATCTCTCCTTAATGTGGGCCAGTGTTTCACAAACCGGTTCAAATTGACCTCATTACTTTCCCATCATCCTGAGTGTTCACTTTGACTGTTTTCCTCTGTTGCTTCCTATTTTTATAAATCTCATTTAAATTCAACATTATAAGCCAATTAAATCCAATACTATTCCCCCCTTTGATGTTTCTTACAATATCGTTCCTATTTAAATCCCCTTTTACTTTGTCCTTGTATTTTGCCCTTGCTTCTTGCTAGAGGATCCGTACATCCCCAAACCTGGGGTGCTCCATGATTACTGAAGACTTTGTGATCTTCTCTTAGCCTTGAATTGTGTTATAACCTGCTCTATTTACTTCATGTGCCATCCTAGAAGGGAAAACTTGGTTGATGCCACGCAAGACAGGACACTGTCTTACTCCTTTTGCATTTTTTTTTCTGTTTGCAATCCCCTGGATTTGAGAACATTTTAAATTTTTCAGCTGCTATAAATTCCTTCTAATAACTAAAGCGCTTTATTGATTAAATTTATCTTGCTATTGCAACTACCTAACAAAAAACAAATTAAGGGAGGAAGAATCGATGTATTCTGGCTTCAACTCAAAGTGATGCATCATCCATCATGGTGGGAAGACATGGCAATGGGAACATGATGCTGACTCTTCACAGGATATGTGCAGTCAAGTAACAGGCAATGTAAAGTAAGTTGGGTCTGGATAGAACCTTGAGACCATCTCCCAGGGAAACAACTTCTTTCTGGCTGCAAGATTCCAACTCTTGACTTTTCCAAAAACACTTTATCAATCTGGGACCAAGCAAGCATTCAAACACACAGACTTTTGGGAGGAATTTTCTAATCAAACCACATCAAGTATCCAATACACTAGCTAGTTTAAAATAATTTGTGTACTATTCCCAGATGGTAGGTTTTTTGTCTGTTCTTTTATAGGTTTGTTTGTTTGTTTATTAATTTTTTGGCCTTTTGGATTTTTTATTTTTCTGCACAGAGTTTCTCTGTGTGCCATTGTCAGTTCTATAACTCTTTCTCTAGACCAGGCTGTCCTCGAGCTCAGAAATCCACTTGCCTCTGTCTCTTGGTGCTGGGATTAGGGCTTGCACAACCACCACCTTGGTGCCAGAACAATGTTTATGAGTGAGAAGTCACACACATCTTTACCACTTGCATGTTGGTCCATAAAAATCTGCAAATGGTCTCTAGTGTCTTATGCTGTAGACCTTAGTCACATGAATGAGCTGAACTAAATTCAAAAGGTAGAGACTGTACCCACTAAGACATCACTGAAAAGATCAATAGTCTTAGGAGTTCAGTTTTCTAGAAAATAGATATTAACAATGCAGGCATTTGACATGAAAAAAGGTATTGGAAATTGATGACAGGTTGATAAGGAGTTGTATTAGGAATTCTGTTTTAGAATGTTTTAGTGGTTACTTTTGAAGCACGGACAAAAGCAGCTTAAAGAAGGAAGGTTGGTTTTAACTCACAGTTACATAGGTTTTAGTCCATGATGAAGGGGAAGGTATGATGAAACCCACAGTGACAAGACCAGGAAGTGTGGACTGTTGATAGGTTCGTGAATTGAAGCAGAGACTGGGACAAAGCACTGGCAGATTCAGAGCTGCTTCTACTGACCTCCAAAGGCTCCCTAGTGTTTACAGCAATAGTCTGCGGGAGAAAAGTTACATTCAGATCAAAATGCTCTATCAAGAGTTTTGTAGAGCAGTTTCCTCTAAAATGAAATTCTTTCATTTTGGAGGGCACATTCTTAAATACGTGATATTTGCAAGGGGTGAGACAAGAGGGTGTTTGTTCTAAGGAGCTTAAACATTCCATTTAAACTCAGGGAGTAAGCAACTCAAAAGCTTCAGGAAATCTTTGAAACTGATCAGGCACCTACTCCTTAAAGCATGTTTCAGTAGTAAGGATTGCTAAGTGATAGCAGACTAAATGAGATGTTGTCTAGAAAAGCTCAGATAAGCCAAGCCGCCTTGAAGAAACATATATTCTTTGGTAAATCACAAAATGTGAGAGATAGCAAGACAGTTAACTACCTAATCATTCTGTGTGTGTGTGTGTGTGTGTGTGTGTGTGTGTATGCACACTTGCACACGTGTGCGTCTGTTTAGGCCAGATACTGAGATAGATGTTTTCTCCATCAACTCTGCTTCATTTCTTGCGTTAGGGTCTCTCACTAAACTTGGAGCTTGCTAATTCAGCTAGGCTCGCTGGTCAACAACCACGAGGATCTGCCTATATCTATTTTACCAGCTCTGAGATTACAAGCATGCAATGCTTTCCCCGCTTTTTATCTGGGTTCTGTAGACCTGAACTTGGATCCACATGCTTGTGAAAAAAGTATATTTTTGACTTAGCAATTTACTCAGACACATAGATAGCCTTTTTATAAGACATTTTGAAATATATCCAAAGAATTAAAATATTACTAGAAATGTGGTTATCATGAAAGTACAAAAACTAGAAAAGCACCATTGCTAACAAATACCACATGCATTAGAAAGTAACCCTGACAAATTTAGGACAGACATGTCTTAGGCCATATGACATACTTTTTGTCTTTGTACTTTCTTTAATGTTTCTTTCTGGAACACAGTTGGGACCATCCAGAGATTTGCATTCTTTACTCATATTTACTATAATAGTATGTTACTAAAATTGTATGAACATGGCTTTGGCTGTTCCCAAGTTAATTTCTTGTTCTTTATGCATATTCACCAACATCTTCCAGCTATGCTTTCATGTGGCATCACCAGGATGTGCCAAGTCTGTTCCCATGTTCTTTTCCTGGAGCATATGATCAACCACTATTCATGCAGTGAGAGACATTGGAGTCTAGTTATCCAGGGCTCGAACCAACTCACCTATTCCCTGAGACCTTGGCGAACAGAAATCTAGTATCAGTGCAAAAGGCTAGTTTAGTGACAGAATTGGAAAGTATTTTCGGATATAGAATATAAAATAAAATAATAAATATAAAATAATGTATATTCTATATATAATTTTATCATATATATACATATGGGTTATATGTATGTGATATGTATTGCATGTGTGTGATATGTGTGTACTGGTGATTATGTGTATGTAAGAATGCAGGTGCTCACATACCAGACCGAACATCTGGATGTCAGAAGAAGACCTTGGGGGCTTGCTTTTTGCCTTGCACCTTGCTTTGAGCCAGTCTCTTATGCACCACTTCAAAACTCAGATGAGCTAGGCCATGAGCTTTGGAGCTTTCTTCAAACTCTATTATCATCCCATCATAGACACACTGAAATTTATAGATGTGTTTGACTGCATGTGATATTTTGTGGGTTCTGAACTCTGGTACTCACTCTTGCATGGTGAGAGCTTTATACTGGCATGTATCACCACAACCCTGTAGTTTCTACATTCATAATTTGAATAATCAATGCTTTGGACCCAGATTTTTTTCTGAGCAGGAGATATGAGCAACAAATAAGGTATTCTACTATTTTAACACATTAGACAAGCAGCGAATACTAATTTTTACCTACCAAACACAGAGTCAGTCTTTTGCAGAGTCAGTTCTCCTGATATCTTCACAACTAAAAATTGAGTTCACATTATGAGATGTGACGAAGGTTTCTTTTCAATTATAATGAAAATTATTTCACTCTTCTAACACCATCTCTCAGCTGATAATGACATGAGGGAATGGAAAGGATGCATTTTTTTTCCTTTAGAAAGGTAATTTGAAGACATATGCATGGTAAAACCAACTAAGATAGGAAATGAGATATAAGTGAGTGAGATAATTACCAATACCCTAATTAAAAACCAACTTTGTTTTTAGTTTTAATATATTTCATTGACTTCGTATGAGAAATAAATCCCAAAAAGGAAGAGCAACTGAAAGAGCACCCACATACATTTCCGAAAATTCTTCACTTTGAACAATTAAGAACCAAATGCAAAAATTACTTCAGACTTAACTGGGATTATTTAAATGCTATTTAATTTAAGTCAAATGGAGGAAGCTTCTTACAGATACACTCTCTAATTTTTCTTTGCTCACCTTTTATTAATAAGAAAATCTGCATGAAAATAGAATATCTGCTGCTAGTGGCTTTTGTTTTATTATAATGACTTGATAAAAATAAAAGTTAAAATAGGTACAACATTATCTGATTCAACAGAAAAAGCTAGGCAGCTTAAAAATAGAACCAGAGAAGGTGAAATTATCTTTCTTCCTTGAAGCTAGGCACCTTATTTCACTTTGCTTGGAAATCCAATCTGCTAAACCCCTATTGTGTGAGATGTTGTTATATTTGCAATGGATAGTTCTGCATCTGTTTCCACAGCAGTGGGCCTCTCGAGCTCATTATTTCTTTTCTTTTCTTTCTTCATTCCCTTCCCTTTTTTGAGATTATAATATAATTACAGCATTTGCAGTTTCCATTTTTCTCTTCAAACCTCTCCCTGATCACCTTCAAATACATGCCCCCTTTCTTACTAATTGTTAATGCACGCATATATGTGAAATATATACATATGTGTCTCTAAGTATAATCTCTTCAGCCTCTGTAATGTTAGTTGTACATATATTTTCGGGGCCCATGATTGGCACTAGACAGCTCTTAGTGTATTCTTCCCTGGGGAAGATCAGTTCTCCTGCTCCTAACTTTAGCTCCCTATAGTTTTTATGTAGGGTTAAGGCCTCATGGGACTTTCCATATCCACTTTTGCTTTATGTTAATTAAATTATTAGCATTTTGGTGCGGGAGGATTGTCTGTAGTCTGTCAACCATGTTTTAAATAAATGCTGATTGGCCAGGCAGGGAGTATAGGCGGGAAAACCAGACAGGAAGTAGAGAGGAGAAAAGGAGAATTTGGGAAGCAGGAAGCTTCCCGGGCATTCCTGCGCAGACCACCAAGGAGGCAACAATGTAAGCTGCCCAGCTGAGAGAAGGTACCGAGCCATGTGGCTAATATAGATGGGTTAATATAAGTTATAATAGCTAGTAAGAAGCCTGAGATAATGGGCCAATCAGTTAATAACCTAATGTAGACTCTCTGTGTGAATTTCTTTGGGGCTTGCCAGCTGTGGGGTACCGGGTGGGACAGTAACCACAACGAGCAGGCCCTCATGTTACAGCATTTAATTTTTATAGGGGAAGGATATTATTAATGGGAAATAAAAGTTTCTTCTCTTTTAACTCAAAGGTAAATAAGTCAATTCAAAAAAGGCATACATTTTAAATATTAAATTTATTGAATGTCGTGTGTGTGTGTGTTTATGTTTTCACATGTGTGAGTACACATGCCCACAGAGGCTAGAGAGGGTATTACATGTCCTGGTGCTGTAATTATAGAAAGTTGCCTCATGTGGTTCTGGGAACTGAATTTGAGTCCTATGCAGTGTTAGCATGCACTCTTCACTCCTGAGCAATTTCTCCTGCCTCATTCTTACACTGTGATTTTATTTGGAGTCAGTCTCATTAGCCACACATATTCCATTGAGATATGGAGTTAGGACTATATTCAGTCCAAACACAGTTGGTCTTTTCTGATTCTATGCTGTTTTGCTGATCACTTCTTCCTACACTGCTTTATTTTTTTAAGTTCTAAACCTATGTGACTTACTCCATGCTCTCTTTACCCTTTCTCTTTATTTACACCCACAAGAAATATGTGAACATTCAACTCACAGATATGCAGAAAGGTTATTTATAGGCTTTCGATATTGGAGTAAAATGAAGATCCACACTAGTGGAATCATATTCAATAGGAGTACAAAAAAAATCACATGTTCATTTGCATTGTTGGTGCTCCTAGGCTCTCATGCTAGTAATATGTAGGCTATGTGGGCTGCGATCTGCTGAGTCTGCCAATCTCTGTGTTGTCACACATCACCATAGACTCCATAGGAACCTTCAACATGGGAGAACTCAGTCACAAAAGTGTACTGATTAAGGGAAATGATCTTGGGGAGTGAGAAACACACTGTTTAAGCACAAGGACCAGAGTCTGATAGCAGACCTTATGTAAGATGATTTGAACTTATAATACCAGCATTCTAGAGGCACAGGTTATTGGATCTGTGTGACTCCATGACCCAGCCAGCTTATCCACACTGGTGAGCTTTAGTCCACTGAGAGACTCTACCTCAAAACTCAAGAGCGATAATGCCTGATAACTGACACTTAAGATTAACTTCTGAAGCTTACACACACATCATTCACACACAAACACACACACACACACACACAGAGAGAGAGAGAGAGAGAGAGAGAGAGAGAGAAAGAAACACTCACAATAACAATAATAACATGATAGAATAATAACATTAACAAAGCCTAATAGCCTACAAGAATTTCTCCCACTATTTTATTTTTCTAGGAACTCTCTTTATTCTTAGGAAAAATCAGAACTTTTCACTATGGTACTATTAAAACACTGTTATTTGTGAATTAGTGGAGTAATAGGAAGAAGTAAAATATTGATATATACACAGAGGCACACAAACACACACATACACACACTTTAAATGCATGCTTTCTGTGCTTCTTGTTATTCACTTTTCCAGGCTAGAACATTTTGATATTTTTACTGTAAGTTCTTTGACATTGCTAACTAGCAGTTGGGAGTGGCTGCTACAATAGACCTTCTCTATGAGACAATCAATAAAGAGAATGACGCTGATACGAGGACAGGGAGGAATGCTACCTTTGAAGCAGCTCCAAACAATTCGTCTTTGAAGATGGTTTAAAAACACACTGACTATAGAATGTGATGTTCTCTCCTTTTGATTCGTAACTGAAAAGTGATTCTCAGCATGGTTCAATGAGAGTTAACTACCTCAAGATCCAGAGTTCATCTGTACTGAAGGTGGTGATGATTAGGCACAATTCAGAGCTGCATCTTTTGGTTAAGTTAGTAGCTAAAAAAATGAAATGGTTAACTTGAAAAGTTCTCAAACTTAACTGTGTATCACCTTTTTTTTGCTTGATTATTTCTCTAAAAATTACCTTTATTTAAAATATCTGTTGTTTTAAATTTATGTGTGGGTGTGTGCACATGCACACATAT
>JAQHUG010000262.1:2714825-2729473 GCA_028555095.1 Dicrostonyx torquatus | reverse complement strand
GTAAGAGCAACAAGTTCTACTGGGGTTAAAAGATGGCTTAGTGCTTACGTACTCTTGCAGAATATCTGGTCCCACATAGCTTTTCACCAGGTTCTGCAATTCCAGTTACAGGGAATTGAATATCTTCTTTTTGTCTCTGTGGATACTGGTCAAGTGTGCATACATATAAGCAGGAAACATACTCTTCACATAAAATAAACATAAATAAATCTTTAAGAGCAGGGAGTGGTCCTAACAGCTAAACCATCAAGCCAGGCTAAACATAAATCCTTAGGGAAGACACAAACTGAATTTCAGTTCATTTGGTTTATGTTTCTAATACTACTGCAATGTCAAAGGGAACTTGTGAAGTTTTTGAAGATTCTTCCATTTAATGGTCAGCCTGAGGTAGAAGGCTCGTCCCTCTGAAATCCAGTTTCATAAACTTACGCTTCACTAAAAATAAGTATTCGGGGGTCCTTTGAATAACCTGAACTCTCCTGCCACCTCTGGTTCTGCTTTTTGCTTGTTCATAATCTTAGAAATCCTCTGCCATTGTGAATATGATTAAAGGTGGTCAATAAGGGGATTTTTGAACCCCTAGAAGAATACAAAGCCAAATGCTGGTATTATTCCAGGGTGATTTCCACTCCACTTTGGGTTTTTATATTAAAATTTCTAAAGGATCAGAATGTACTTGTGATGGTTATTTTAATCTGTTCACTTAACAATCTAGAATCACCTGAGAAGCTAAGAAGGAGGTATTAATGAATAAATGAATAATTATCTAGGCCAGGTTGACATGTAGGCCCATCTTTGAGAGATTGTGTTGAGTTTTAATAGATACAGGAAGACTCAGGCCATTGTGGGTGGAAACATTCCTTAGATAGCGGGTTCTGAACAGTATAAGAGAGAAGAAAAACAGCTAAGTAAACAAATAGTCCAGTACTTCTGCTTGCCTTTATTTCTTTCTGTTCCTATCTGTGGATATAATGTGACTAGCTACTTGAGTTCTTGGCTTGACTTCCCTCAGTGATGGACTATAATAGAACTCTTAAGTTGAATAAAACCTTTCTTCCTTTAGCTGTTTTTTTTTGTCAGGATGTTTTATCATCATAACAAAAAATGAAACTAGGGCAGTTCTCCTTTCTGTTGTGTTTTGTACAGTGGTATGCCTTTGCTGGGATCTCCTTCATCTTCTCCATGACTTGATCAGATGTTAAAAAGGACAGAGAACTGGGGTGGAAAAGGTGATTGTGACTGCATTACGGGTATATTGAAGTTTGATACCACAAACATGGGTGTCAATTTGAACCATTAGCTTGTCCTTACTAATGAGGAAACTAAAATTGACTTACATGACTTCTCTGTACAATAGGAACATACCAAATTCAAGTTGTTAGGCACTGAAGCTAACATCTACTTGATGCCAAATATTCTCTTTCTAACTTTTACCTGTATTGTTTTACAGACATTGTGCCATAAATTTAGTGTGTTGTGGTAGAATAATTGCTGATCACTCAAATGTTAGAATGTTAACAATGCTATATTAATTCTCCTATGCAATGATTCTAAAATAAAGTCTTCTGAACATAACACATCTAGTACCATCACAAACTGAGAGCAGTTGTGGATTCCTGCACTGGGTCAACACAAAGAACGGGCCATTCAACAATCAGGTGAAGGAGGGTTCATCTGTATTTCTGTGCTTTGATTGGTTAAATAAAAAAGCTGCCTGGGCTATTTGATAGGGCAGGACTTAGATAGGCAGGGGAAAGAAAAGAGGACACTAGGAAGACTGGGTCAGAGCCAGACGCCATGAGGCTCCCATCGCAGATGGAAGTACCTTAGATCCGTCCGGTAAGTCACCCACCTCGTGGTGACATACAGACTTTTATAATGGGTTAGTTTAGATGTGAGGGCTAGCCAAGAAAAGACTGATGATGATGGATCAGGCAGTATTTAAATGAATACAGTTTTCATGTGTGTTATTTTGGGCATAAGCAAGCAACCAGCGGCTGAGCGGGCCACTGGCTGGGGGTTGGGAGCTGGGTGCTGGGGAACACAACCCACACCTCTCCTCTAATTACAACAATCAGGTATAGATGGAGGAGGCAACCAGGGGGCCCTCCCATCACTATTTGCTCTCAATAAAGTGTGGGAGAGGAGAAATTTTTACCATTTTTTATGTACCTGCTAATGACCTCATCAGTCTGCAAGTCATAGTTCCAATCTAATTGTCACACAGATGGCTGTGGTTTAACTAAATGGGCCACATAATAAAGCCAAAAATCAGGAGTCTGGGATACAGACTGAACAATAGAAAAGCAGGTGGGTAGAAATGGAAGGACCATGAGAGGGTACAAGAGAAGAATTAGAATACTTGATACATATACATAAAATTGTTAAACAGCAAAATTAATCAATAAACAATATAAAATTACAAAATATTATATCTATCATTTATCTAGTTTTGATATGCAACCTAACAAACTAAAAAAATACTCAAAATAATTTAATGATTAATTGTAAGAGAAATACCAACAATTTTCAAATAAGAATTGATGTAGGCTTTTGACTTCCTTGGCCAATGTTTGAGATATAGACACAAATAGAAACATTGGGATGTATTAGTTTCTAATAACTACCAGAAATTGCAAATAACAAGATAGTATTTTTTATATTGCTCTGGTACATTTATTTCATTTTTTCACTTCAATTGATAAAAGTTTTATTAAAAAATAAATCTTTCAACTATAGCACAGGATATTGTTCATGTTTTGTGAACAAGCAGTACTTCTGTAATGTAGTAGGATAAATAGTCACATAATTGATACACTAGCTTTTTAGACTCTGAGCAGGAAGAAGAAAATAATCCTTATTTTTCTAAGCTTTTGACTGGAAAATGTGTTTCAGAGAAAGCTTTCTTTAAGCAGAACAAATTATGTAGATGCCATTAGTTACTCTTCTCATGACTGTGACAAAGTGCCTACCAGAAGCACCTAGAGTGGTGTGTGTGTAGTAGGAGGGCACTTGTGCATTTCTGGCCACTCAGACATTAAATAATCACTCAGAAACCATATTATTTGCAATACTGCTTGGCCAATTAGCTTAAGCATATTTCTTGCTAACTCTTATATCTTAATTTAATCCATCTCTATTAATCTGTGTATCCCTACAATGTTGTGGCTTATCAGGTAAAGTTCCAGCATCTGTCTCTGGCGGGGTTACATGGCTTAGTTCTGCTCTGCCCTCTTTCTGCCAGCATTCAGTTTAGTTTTACCCACCTAGCTCTACTTTGCCCTCTAAGGCAAAGAAATTTACTTTACTCATTAACTAATAAAAGCAACACATAGACAGAAGGACTTCTGATATAATTTCCTCTTTTCTGTTTAAATAAAAAGAAAGGCTTTAAATTTAACATAGTAAAATTACTTGTAACAAAACAGGTATAAAGTAAGAATTATAGTTATAATATTTATATATACTTTGACTTTTATCAAAACTAACAAAAACTATAACTATAATATTTATATATACTTTGTCTTTTATCATAACTAACAAAAACTATAACTATCTCTTCTTCAACTCCATCAAAGACTCCAGAAGGATATAATATTACCTAAGTAAAAAGTACATTGTAAGCAACTTTCAAAACTCGAGAACTGACAAAGACATCTTGCTGCCTGGACAGTCACCCAAAGTTGTTCTATATTGTTGGAGCATCCATCTTCAGCCTACAAGCCCCTAGTAACCAGTAGACTTTTCCATGAAGCAGGAAAATTGAAAGACATTTCCACCTATATTGGCAGTTTTGTCAGTCACTTTTTTCCCTGTGTCCTGTAGAATGTCTTTCAGACTCTTTCATGAATCAGAAGCACCAAAGGATTTTCTCACTTTTAGACAAGTTCAGCAGTCATTTCTCTGTGGGTCCTGCATGTCCAGTTCATACAGCATAGCATCAAGAAGTCCAGGCAAGAGCAGTTTCTTGCCCAAATGGCGAGCAAACTCCATAAGGAGCCTCTTTGATGCCCATCTTCCTCCTAAAGTAATTGATGCTGCCAGGAGCATATGTGTCTCATTGTCATGAAAAGTCTAAGTTCTTAAAACATTTTAAAGAGCATATTATTCTGAAGTTCTCTGAAAGATTTGAAGAATACTTAACTAACTGAAATAAATCTCTATTATTCTAACTAACATGACTACAAGCTTGACTATTATAGATGACTATTAACCTATATTTTTAGTTATACATTATATTTTTAAATGAGATATACAAATGCACTACCTTAACCAAGAGAAGAAATAGGCATACCACAAAACAGAATCTAAATTTGTATCAATAAACCAAGATCTATACCAATGCAACTCTCTATAGCATATCCCTCAATAAATGTAAGCAAACATTTAAAAACAATCATTTAGGAAATTTGTGTATAGTTCTCTCCAGGATGCTTCCTGATTTTTCTTGGGTGAAGTATTGGGGGGGTGGGGTTCACGGCATTCCTTTTGGGAAATCTTGGTCCATCAAATATTAGTCTGGAAGAAATTCACAGGTTCTCATCTTCTGTGGAAATAAAAGAAGAACCTCTTTTCCAAAGCAACATATCCTTAGACTCAAATTTTGAAGTCAAGAAACCTTTACAACATATATGTTGGCTTAACTTAGCAGTTCCCAGAATCAAATGTCTCTCTGCAGTCAAGAAAATTAAAGAAAACACAATAATATACATAATCCAGACTCTCTATGTATTTTCCATCTTTACGTGGCTTATTTTTCTTTAATGCTTTTAATGTATTATTGTCTGTAATCTGTCTCTTTAAAGAATTTGGTTTTTTTTTCATGATTTACTTCTTTATCTACCTCTCTATATTCTTTTTCTTCTTTCTCCCAAGCCTACGTACATTAATCCAATACTGTGACCCATTGGTCTTTTCCATTTGAATTCGTCTTTATTGTGTATCTGTAATTTTTTTCGGACCAGGACTGCTTCTTAAAATCTTAAGCAGTGACATTTTTAGGGCAAATACAGCCCTTCCTGCTTGCTGTGCCCAGTCTAACATGGTGGAATTTTGTTAACTGACTCTGAGACTACCATGTGGGAGCCACCCTCATGACCTCAACTTTGATAACCAGTTGGCCTATGCTGCCACCAAGTAACTTGCAGCATGCTGCCCACAAAACCCAATTAAATGCTGGGCCTCCTGAAGGAACCAGAGTTCACGCTGGCAGCGTGGCCCAAAAAACTGCTGTTTCAAAATTGCACTGCTTTTTTTCTGCTACAGCTAAATCAGGAAAACCTCTCTTCAGGGAGCCACAGTGTTAAGCTGTGCTTGTTTCTTAGTTGACTACACTGGGTGCCAGTTTGTCAAAGGGAGGCTGCTTGTTCGTTTCCTGGATGCCCAGACTCAGGTTTTACATGGATCTACTCAGCTCCATATTGGGTACCAATTTGTAGTAGGAGGCCACTTGTGTGTTTTCCAGCTTTCCAGACTCAAAATTATCACTCAGAAACCATATTATTTGCAATACTGTTTTGTCAATAGCTTAAGCGTATTTCTGGCTAACTCGTATCTTAACTTAACCCATCTTTATTAATCTGTGTATGGCCACGAGGCTGTGGCTTCCTGGGTAAAGTTCCAGTGTCTGTCTCCAGTGGGTGGGGGCTACATGGTTTCCCTTTGCTCCACCCTCTTTCTCCCATCATTGAGTTTAGTTTTCCCTGCCTAGCTCTACTCTGCCCTATCAGACCAAGCCAGTTATTTTTTATTCATTAACCAAAAAAAGCAACACATAGACAGGAATACCTCCCACATCAAGTCTGTGTGTGTGTGTGTGTGTGTGTGTGTGTCTGTGTGGTGTTTCAGAAAGATTTTGGTAAGTTGTGGTGGGGAAGGAAAAGTGATAGGAATGCCTCTCTCCTTGGCAAGAACAAGAGACGATGGCTCCTCACTAGACAGAAGTCTAGGAAGCAAAAACTTGCTAAATAGGGTCTGGGATGCTAGCCTTCAAAGGCCCACCTCTAGTATCTTTCTTCTGTTACCCACGTTCATTTTCCATAAGGTTCCTCTCCCTTCAAAATAATGCTATAAGGTGGGGAGCACACATTGAAAAGAGGACTCTGAGTGCATTTGAGTTTGAATCATAAGAAAAGTGAATCTTTCTTTCCCTGAAACTTTGTTAATATAATGGAAAATTTAATGTTTTTAAAGAAATTGGTTCCTGGGGATGGAGAGAAGGCTCATCAGTTAAGAGCCTCTGTTGCTCTTCCCAAGGGCCTGTATTTAGTTCCCTCCATCTAAGTAGGGTAGTTCACAACCGCCTATAACTCCAGTTCCAGGTGATACAACAACTTCTCTGACCTCCACAGGCACTGTACTCATATACACAATTACATCCATATATTCATGCATACATATATTTGTACATATATATGTGTATGCATGCATATGCACAAATAAAATATTTTAATTTTAAAAATTTAAAAGAAACAAAACCGTATCAATATAATATTAGGATAAGACTGTCACTACAGTTTATTTTTATTTAAGTAGCTTGGACTTGAGTCCAAAGTTAAATGCTTCTCTTCAGATTCCCTGACACCTCTGTGCATCTTCAAAGAGGGTATTATGGGCAGCAGGACACTGTCTAGTTTTTAGTACCAGGATTAAATATCAGTATGATATAATTCAAAGCCATTCCATTATGTAGGAAAATAAATAGGAATGTAATTTTGTGCTTAAGACATTATAATGATCATTATGAAGGGATGAGTGGGAAAAATGCAAGAGTCAGAAGTCTGTGAAATGCCATTCTCTAGTCTCAGGGAAACCATTGTACTCATTAACTCACACCCATGGCTACTTTTCCTAGGTGAGCACAGCACTGTTCCCATGTTCAGTCATTCATGGAAGAAGAAAGAGATCATGGGGCCTTACCCTTAAATGTTAAACTATAGACTGCTGTTAGATTCTGGGAGAGGGGTAATCACTGTATTTAGTTACATATACATCCCCAAGCCCACCAGGCATTATTGAATAGCTCCAAACCATTATCATTGCCAACTCTGGTTAAACTCAGTGAGTCACAAAACAAAATGAATAAGCATGTATGTGACAGAGGTTTGCGTGAAAGGGGAGGGAGAGGCAGTAATGGCAATGAGGTGGATGGTTAGCGTGATCTGTATGCATTGTGTACGTGTGTAAAATTAGCCAAGAATGAAAGTAATTAATAAAATAAAACCTCATATATCCTGTATATAATTGCAAATAGTTTTGTTTAGACATTGTGGAAGTACTGCCATCCAAAGGCCAGAAACCAAGGGAGCTGTTTATAATTTTCTTTGCCCAGTGCATATGCTTACCAAAGCAGAGTACAGCTATTTGGCATTAACAAGGAGCCATACAGAGAGAACAATTTCAAAACTGGTTTGCTTGTGTCTGCCTGGATGTCTTAACCATCAATTTTCTTCAGACTTCTGGGTCAGTGAGTCTATATCAAGCACAAAGCTTAGGAGCCAATGTTCTGATAACACTGAAGCAGAAAGTATGGAGTCACCCCCCAAAAAATGTAACATCTAAACCTTATAGACAAAGATAATAAGACTAAAAACTACTGATTCTAAAATAGAATAATGCACCTAAACAAGATTTATGAGATAAAAGTAAATATAACTCACAGGAAGCAGAGTTAAAACATAATTTTGGAAGCAACTATCACAGGAAGCTAATATATTTTAGACTTCATCTGCTTCAATTCCATATGCAAATTTAAACTAAGTCAAATATAATACAAACTAATTTTACAAATCAATGCACATATTTAATGCTAAAAGTATCAGATACATAGAAATTTACAATTAACCATAAACAGCAGAAAGCAAAGTGACCATGCATTAACTCAACAAAATTCATATGTTTACAAAATGTGAATGCAAAAATTTAAATTGAACTAATTTTTTTCATTTAAATATAAAAAGTTAAACATATGTCTTCAGATACATATTCACAAATTAAGAACTCTAGGTTCAATTAACTTAATAAATCATCGTACTGATGATAAAAATAGGACTGAAGGGTCCAGCAAGATTGCACAGTATGTAAGGACACTTACTAGATTCTATTCCCATGTCCCACATAATGGAAGGAGAGAACAGCAAGTTATCCTCTGACCTCTACATGAATATTGTCGTTTATAAACACACACACACACACACACACACACACACACACACAAGTAAAAGAATAGGAAAATATAGAAAAAGAAGAAATTATAAAAAGCATAAAACAAGAAAATGAGGTAAAAGAATGAGTGTCAATATCGATGGTTATTTATTATTCTTCAGAGTATTCATTATTACAATCTATTAACGTCTTTCAAATTTTCCTAATATACATTTAAAGACAAATATTAAATCAAAAACAAAGCAACAAAAAATTGAGATAAAACCTGAATGCTTCCAAGTAAGAAATAAGATGATGAGAAAGAGCCCTAAAATGTAATAACTTTACTAAATGCTAAAACACAGGAAGATGGAGAGGGAATAATGGTTAAGGGCACTGGCTGCTCTTAAAGAAGACAGGGGCTTCCTTCCTCAGTACCCATCTGATGGCTCACAATTGTCTGCAAATCACTCCAATCCTCTCTCATGGGCTCTAGAGTTACCTGTAATCATGCACACATACCCTCATGTGGACACATAACTAAAAGTAAAGTAAAATAATAATAATTTTTAACAATTGGTTTCATTTTTGCAATTTTTAGCTCATTTCTTTTCATCAGGAGAACAATCGCTGTCTATATTTCATGATTTTCTCATCTATATAGTAACAAAGACATGTAATAAAGGGGTATTTTATTGACTGATTTCTGGGAGTAAAATAAATTTCCATTTTGCAAAACACTTGAGCAGTTTTCCTATATAAGATTCAGAAATTAAGACTCCATAGCAAACTATTTAAAGTCTTTATGCCTACACAAAAACCTGCACTAGAACAGCTGCAGTTATTTTATTCATGAGTGCCCCAAACTGGAAAAGGCCATGGAGTCCTTTGGCAGGTGAGCAACTTACGGAAAGAAAGATAAAATTAACCAGTGAAGCTTGTAAATATTTATGACCATGAAACAGCATATACATCTATCAGAAGCCACACATAACAACCAAGCCTTAATGTGAGCCGTGGTGTTTAGTTATGAACAATCCATCTGTGTTCATTCATCCATTATCACAAATCATATCAAAGTGAAACAATTTGGGAAAAAAAGTTACTGTCTTTATTTTAGTAAGTCTAACACTAGTATAAAATAAATTTATTTTAAAAAAGCATAAAAGTCAAAAAGAAAACAAAGTTGTAATTACTATTTTCTAATAAATCCTAATATTCATTAATAGTAAAATTTTTAGAGTGTTTTTTTTCTGAAATAATGAGTGATATTCAAAAGAAAACACACATTGTAGAAAAAGCAAAAAAGTCATATAATATGCTAATATATGCAAATTATACTAATATAGATGAAAACAAAATTGGTAAGTTAAATGGAAAAAAAATTTCACAGTGAATTGAAGCACTTTATCTTAGAAATTTGGATGAAAAAAATATGGGATTATCTAACAAAGTATAAAGGATAAAAATGATATTACAGAACAAGAATGATAATGTGATTTCAACACAGAAACAGAAATTAAAAAGTTGACATATATGTCATTATGTACAAGTAATATTAAATTTGTTCCAATATGGGTTCTGTCTCTATCTCTATCCATTGCCTGATGAAGGTTCTATGATATTCATCAGTGTGACTATGGGACAAGGCCAGTTCAGGCACCCTCGCCTCTGATGCCCAAGGACCTAGCTGGGGACATCCCCATGGACACCTGGGATCCCCTCTAGAACCAAGTCTCTTGCCAACCCTAAAATGGCTCCCTTATTTAAGACATATTCTTCCCTGCTTCTATATCCGCCCTTCCTCCATCTCAACCATCCCACTCCCCCAAACTCTCCCCAATACTTCCCTTCTCCCTTCTTTTTCCCCCTCTCTCTATCCCCCAACCCCATACCCATCCCTAAAGAAAAACATATATAGATCCTCCTAGAAATTGGAAGCAGACAAGATCTCCAGGCAAAAGTCTGCTTTATTTTTTTAAGATAGCCCCTCACTTATTCCAAAGTTCTCTACCTCAACTAGTGTGGCTGGTCAGTGAGCCCAAGGTATCCTACTGCCTCTGCTCTCCAATGTGAGGACTACACACAAATAAAGATGATCACACCACACTTTTTGATGGACTCTGAGAATCCAAACTCATGTCCTTGTACCTGTGTGGAGAGCACTTTATCAACAGCTATGACTCTAGCTCCAGTGGTGCCATGGTTAGTGCCTGAGGAACTTCCATATTGTCTCCAATAGATACTGTACCCAAACCCTTGACACAATTTGTACCTTTTGTGCTTTGATAATGACCATTCTTAACATGTGTGGGATGATGCTTCATGATGGTTTAAGTGTCTGTGGTCCTTATAACTAGTTGTGGTCTTCTTTGGCCTCCCTCAGGTGCTGCCACTATGCTTTGTCTGGACACATCCTTGAAGGCTCTTGCTTGTTTTCTATGGAGGCTATTTTTTGTCACTTTGGCATTGTCAGAGCTGCTTACACATTCTGCATACTAACCCCTTACCAGATGTATTGTTCAGAAATATTTTGTTCTAAATCTTATGGCTTCCATCTGTTGATGGCTTCCTTATTGGCTTGATACAATATGGTTTATTTATCCCAGCTTTTGTTGCTTGTGGCTTTAGGTCATATGCAGTCCAAAGTGAAACAGTCTGTCCTCCACATTTTATTCTCACAATTTTAGAGATCCGGGCCTTTTGCCGACTTCTCTCCATAAAAGAGTTTCATTTATAATTTTTGCAAATCAAGCCACCCCCAAATTTAGTTACTTCAAGTAACTATTTCCATCCCAGAACTAGAGTCATGGGAGAAATTTGGGAATGGCAGAGTGGCAAGTTCATACTTACAGCCTTTTCTGTAATTGAGGTCAGCATCTACTGGATTCAAATCACCTGAACATTTTATGCAGAAGTAGAGATGGTGTTAACAGTCACCTGGGAGCTTAGGTAATGATTCCACCAGAGTCCATGACATCTGAAATATGAAAATCTCTGGATAATTATGCTTTGCACGGGGAGCTGGATTGCTATAGAGGTCACATGCTCAGCAACCAGTTGGAAGCTGCTTGTATTTCCTGATCCAGGTTTGGATCAGAAATGCTTCATCAATTCTATTTCATCTGTACCTGCAGAACTAATTACCAAGGCCAGTTCTGGCTCAGGGAGTGAATATAAATGGCTTCGAGAATAATGCAGTGTCCTGAAACATCTGGATGATTCTGGACCTCCACTTGAGAAGATACACTCAGAACTGACCATGAGTCCTTACATATTCATTCTAGAGGGCAATGTGGGCCCAGAGAGTTAGAAAACACATTACTTCTCCCCCTCAAATTTAGAAAAAAAACCCTGCCTGTACATTTTACACACACACACACACTTTTAAGGAATAAAGTGGGCTGTGCTAGGATTGTTCATAACACAGTGCAAAAGCATAATTGAAAGACATGCCATCAGATTTATTAGCAGTAACAAGAGAAATTACCTATAGTGTTTGGACAAAAAAAGTAAGGAAAGGTTACTTGCATAGAAATTTTATTTTTGCAATGATGTGGAATGCTTCTGAGAAACATACATAGCTAGCTTCCTGATATTTGTTGAAGAACAAGTTAGCAGATACATACACAAAAGCACAAGTCGTTAGTTTAATGAGGAGAAAAGGATGAAAGATATGTGTAGTAAGAAGGGTCACTTGTTGGTTCTTGGCTTCCCGGCTAGATTAGACCAGAAATAATCACACAAGAACTGTATTAATTAAAACACTACTTGGTCCATTACCTCTAACTTCTTATTGGCTAACTCTTGCATATTAATTTAACACATTTCTATTAATCTGTGCATCATCACAAGGTTGTGGCCTACCAGCAGAGTTTCGGCATGTCTGACTCTGGTGGCAGGTCCACTGCTTTTCCCTGACTCCACCTCCCTCCTCTCTTGCTATAGGCCAAGCCAGTTCTTTATTCTTTAATCAATAAAAGCAACACATAGACAGTAGGACCTCCCACACCAGATATGTGTTTTATTGGGAATTGGGACAAGGAGATCCCAATGGATTAGAATTAAATTAGATGGTTCATACAAAAATATTACTGAGGAAAGTAAGTTATTAGTTTGATTATAACTTTAAAATGCTATGTGCAAACAGAAAAGGGAAAGAATTAAAGGAAGTATTGAAAAAACTATTTCTGAAAAGATGAGGAACATCAGATGTCACTGGATGACTTAGCAGGGAAAATTCTGTAACACAAACTGGTAACCTGACTCCACAACTGTCAAGGTGAAAGGAGAGAAGCAACTCCACAAACTGTCCTATTACCTGCACACCTGCACACAGGCACAATGCCTTGTGTATGAATACACACACACAAACATACTACACACACACACACACACACAGAGTAAAAAGCACACATGCACTAAAAAATGATAAGGTCCTGGAAAGATAGTTCAGCAGTTAAGAGCACATATGACTTTTACAGAGGATCTGAGTTCATTTCCCAGTACACACTTCATATAATTCCAGATCAGAGGGCTAATGTCTCTGGCCTCCAAGGGCACCCACATGTAGCACACATTCACAAAGACACATGCACTTATACACATAATTAAAATTTAATAAATGTTTTAAAATAATAATAATAAATATTTAAGTAATAGTAGTAACAGTAAATCTTCTAAGGAGCCAAGTTTTTTAATATCTCTTGTAGCAATGTTAAATAGTTGTATGTCACTCCAGGCCTTTGATACATCTGTGTTCATTCAATTAATTCCTTAAGAGTGGACATTAAAATTCTCTTCAGTTTTGTTCTTTAAAAGCACTGAAAATCATTGTCTTTATCACACACAGATAATGACTGCTCTGGCATACACACCAAGAAATAAGTTACATATTGAAAACCATAAAATTTCTTTATTTTGATAGATATTTCTTTACTTTTGATTGATAATTTCAGACTAACATATTGCTAATTCCTATCCAGTGGCTGATATTGTCCAGGTTTTTGCTGCTTTAAATTTCTGTACATACAATGAACTAGGAATAGGTACATTTAACATATATACCTATACAAACACATAAACACACACTAATATATATGTATATATAGAGATATATACATATATACATATGTATATAAGCAATTTTCATTTCTTTTTTCCAGACCACAGCATTCTTTTTTATTGATTTTCATTGTGCTCTACATTTTTCTATGCTCCCTTCCCTGCATCTCCCCTCCCCTTCAACTCTCTCCCAAGGTCCCTATGCTCCCAATTTACTCAGAAGATCTTGTCTTTTTCTACTTCCCATGTAGATTAGACTATTTCTTAGAATGAGGTTGAATGATATTATTGATCAAAATTATTTACTAATTCTACATTTATTACTGAATTGTTGTTTCATGCTCTAGTGATTCATTTACTTGGAGGCTTTTTCTGTGCCCAGAAAGAAAATGTATTTCACACGTTATACTAACTAACACTTTAAAGTTCCTTGTTTCTCATTGCTTCAAATGTTCTTGACTGATTGCTCCACTCTTGTTGAATTGTACTGCAAATGCTGTCAAGTCCAGTTCCTGAAGCATTAATGAACATTGTGTGGCACTGTTTTCCTATCCACACACAGCGTGAGCAGCACATGTCCTCACCATTGACCAGGGATGTCAAAGAGAACTTTTTCTCAGCTGCTTCTTTGGCTCACTCCATTTAGTCTGAGATGGGTACTTTAGTTACCTTGTGAGGGGGTCTATGCCCCACCTATCAAAAGGATGCAGTGTCAGTGTCCTACTCCTATTTAGGCAGCAACCCTCTACAGTGGCTCTCTCTGTCTTCATAGATTCCAACAGGAGCATACTGAGATATCATCTATGTGAAGAAGGATATGTGCTCATAAAGTAGCATAGGACTTAATTTTAATATAAATACTTACATGATCTATGCTTCAAAAATAAATATATTTATCTTTGACAAATACGTTTAAATTTCAATTTTATTTATTTTTAATTATGAAGTTGGGCTTGGGTATGTTTCTGTATACGGTATGCATACCTGTGTGCATGCTTCAGTGGAGGATATTTAGTGTCCACCCTGTGTCATTCTTAGTCCTTTCAGACAGGATCTCTTATTTAACTTGGATTGTGATTGGTTGCCAGCAATTTTCTCTCTCTCTCTCTCTTTTTTTTTTTTACATTTTTTAACCTGTAGGAGAAAGAAAATTGATCCTTATCTATCACCATGCACAAAACTTAAGTCCAAATGCATTAAAGACCTCAATATAAATCATACCACATTGAACCTGATAGAAGAGAAAGTGGGAAACAGCCTGCAATACAGGAGACCACTTCCTATGTAAAACCTCAGTGGCACAGACAATAAGAGCAACAATGAATAAATAGGACCTCCTGAAACTGAGAAGTTTCTGTAAAGCAAAGAACACAGTCAGTAAGACAAAAAAGCATCCTACTGAATGGGAGAAGATCTTCACTAACCCCACATCAGACAAAGGC
>JAQHUG010000262.1:2690495-2712868 GCA_028555095.1 Dicrostonyx torquatus | reverse complement strand
ATATACTCACTTGAGTGCCAGTGCTCAAGGAGGCCAGAAAGAGGCACTGGATCTCTAGAACCTGGAGTTACAGTGATTTCTAGGTTGTCCAGTGTCACTGCTGGGAACCAAATTCAGTTCTTCTGCAAGAGCAGCAATTGTCCTTAACTGCTGAGCAACTGCTCCCAAACTAACTTCACTACATCTGGGGGCAAGGAATATATACATGCCTAGGCACATAAGATAAGATCAGAGAAAACCTTGTGTTGGTCCTGTCCTTTCCCAAACAGGGCTTGGGGTTGAACTCAAGTCCTCAAGCTTGGTAGCAGGCACAATATCCTGTTGAGCCATCTCATACATCCTTCTGGCATTTTCTACCCTTATGATTCTCCAATGTATTGTATAATGGTCATATAATCACATAATTAGATCTGTGGAACATTACAAAGGTCACAATAATGCTCCAGGAAGAAAGCAGAAATTCTTCTATATTTTGTATGTGATAAAATGAAAAGGAATGAAAGGCTTTGCCAAAGGTTATAGAGGTGGCACTAATGAATAGAAAATTAAAACTTCTCCATCTTGTCTCCCTGGGCTACCTCCATCTACTAATAGTAGTGACACTCCTAATTTGGAGGGCTGGTAGGCAGTCAATCACTCTGATCAGGAAGAAAGGCTGTGACATAAGACTCTTAAGTGAAGAACATTTACTGTCTAGGTAATATATCCCTCTGTACTCAGCTTTCCACATTTGGGAATTGTGAGAATTAAATAAAAACATTACATAAATTGTGTCTGAAGTCCTAGCTCACCAGAAACCATAACAGATCTCTGAGATTATTGGATAGGTGAAAAGCCAAGAAACCTTGGATCAACTTCGTGTTTCTTTTGGACTGTGTTCTAAGGAAGATAATGAGTGCTCTTTCTGAAAGGTGGCTTTTTAAGTGTGTTCATTCTCACTTTGTAGTGGAATTTGGGGTCTAGAGACTATTGCTTATCTCAGTCAAAAATTAAGACCTTATTGCCAGTCTGAAGCTCGCTAGCTTTCAAATAACACCAGACATAGGAAAATGGGCAATGAAATAGCCTTTAAACATTTATTCATAAAGTAATACCCCAAAGATCTTTGAAAAATTATAAAATGTCTGTTAGGTAGAAAACTCCAATGAATTTTAACTATAGATATTTTCTAAAAAAATTGAACTGTTTTATACATACTAAAGAAAGCATGAGGCTTTATATTATATATTAATTAATACAAAATGTATTAATAATTTATGCTAAAGATTAATTAATATATATTCCTAAATGCCCTTATTCTCCATAACAGCATTGTAATTTCTATCTAATTTAAACATTAGTAGTTGGTTATTTTAGAAAATTTGTACATCTGTGAAAAATATCTAACAAATAATGGGGCAGAGGAGAAGGCCTGGTAAGTAAAGAGCTTGCTAGGAAAGCAGGAAGAGTTAAATCCAGATCTCCATCACCAATGGTAAAAGCCACATGTGGTGGCATGTGTCTGAATACCTGGTATGGAAAAGAAAGAAGGACCCTTAGAGCCTTCTGGCCACCTAATTTTGTCAAACTGATGAAGTCTAGATCCAGGAAGAGACCCTGCTCAGATAATATGGTGCAGAGATTGATGAACATGCTTAATATTGATTTCTGACCACACACACAAATAATTTTACTCATAGCTTCAAATCCAGTGTTAACCATTTTTTGTTGTTTTTCTTCTGGCACACACAAAATATACACCTATCCACAGTACTTGGAGATGCATGCTAACACACATACAGAGCTACATAAATTGGGTGTAAGATGAATTACATATGAATTTCTGGTTTATTTAATATTGTTTTGTGGTGCTATAAGCATGGTGATGCTGATTTTAAAAACAAACATACAGTAAGAAGCCCATTATTATGAAACTACGTTCTAGTACACCCCAGAAAATATTACTCTATCATCTTAACAACTTCATTTGGTGGTTTTAGGATTATCTTTTCGCACACATGTGTATTAAATAACCACCCCAGTCTTGACAGGGATACATTTGTTTTCAAAGATTTACTTTGAATTTTTATTTGTGTGTGTGTGTGTGTGTGTGTGTGTGTGTGCATTTATGTGCGTGTGTGCACATGTGTGTGTTTGCATTGCCCATATAGGCCAGATTCCTAGATGTCCTAGACATGGAGTTATTGAAAGCTATGAAGAACACCACATAGTAACTGGGAAGTTAATGAGCCATCTGTAAGAACAATGCCCACTCTTAGCTGCTGAACCATCTATTCAGCCCCTCAGAGCAGTAACGTCGACTTCTACCACATTTCAGATTCATCTTTATACAAACATAAAGTCATATGTGTCTCTCCAGCACAATGTCATCATCAACACAATTAGCATTTTATAGCTAAGATTATTTTACTAAAAATGTGTTTGTAACCAATAGATATAAGTGTGTGATTCCTTTATTGAAGTAGCAAAATGATGGAAGCAATTCTACTGGAAGCATGGCAAATCATTTACACATGAAGTGCACTGCAGTATTTTTAGTTATTACACAATTAGCTGCACTAAACAGATGATTTGATTACTGAAATATTTGCAAATATGTGCACAGTTGTGCAGTTTTCTGTATCTCTAATGGGTTTTTTTGCAGAGCAGTTGAGAGGTTATTTAGGTTGACACAAAGTCCAGATGTCTATTTTCTTCCCAAGGCAGCATACTTCTCTAGTTATATAGTCTTTACATATTCTTTATCTAGATCAAATATTAAATGAGACTTTTAGTGTATATTGCATATCAATATATTTGTAGAAGAATCAATTATGGCAGCATATGTCTTTATTTTTAAAGATTGTTTTATGTGTATGTAGGCAAGTGTCCAACATGCATTCAGTACATGTGAAGGTTAGAAGAAGACAGTGGACCCACTGGAACTAGAGTTACATTCAGCTGTAAGCTGCCATGTGAGCTTTGATATCAAACGTGGGTCCTCTATAGGAGCAGCCAGTGCTCTTAACAACTGAGCCATCTCTCCAAACCCTATTGACATGTATTTTTTGTTTGTTCATGAAATTGAAATTATGCAAATTAAACTCACACGTAAGGGTTCCTGTTCTCAGAACTCTTCTATATCATTTCAATTCTAAAGATTACATATATTCTCTTATGCACATGATAATTTCAAGGAAAAAACATCTTACCTTCTTTTCCTGTGTTCGAGCTCCATACACTAAGCCTAAATAATGTTTTTCTACAATTTCTTCTCTTCCTCCCCCTTTATTATTACCAGCATGAACTGACCTAATCATCCCATTTGAGAAGATTTCAAGTGATTAATGACTCTTTCCTTTGCAATTCAACTTAGGTGACTGCTCCTAGTAAAACTCACACTCAGACACAAACACATACACACATATTAATAATAATAAATTAACAAATAGGATCAATTTTAGGTATTTTCTTCTGTTATCAGTGTGATAGATTAAGTTAACGTTATTTCAGTTCTGGATGGAAAGAAGCTCAGAGTATTTGTTGGGAACAAACCTTGGTTTTCAGGTGACTCAGAACATAAGTCAAGAACAAGTTTAGGACATGGAGCCTTATGACAGATGATTCTGGTCCCTTCTGAGCTGCCATAATGTCTAGAAAACTAATTAGCTTCTTGAAAGAGATCTGTGATAGAAGTAGAGGCTATAAAACACGCTGAGTTTTAAAAATATTACAGAAGTTCCCCCTGGGCTCCAATGGACTATGAATGAATGACACATCATATCACTTGACAACCTCACAACCTCACTTGACAACGTATTCACAAGTGGATTGTCTTGTCCCTATCTCAGGAGCATTGGCCATGTCTTCAGAAACTCTTCTCCAGAGGACCCAATCTCTTTGTGGCTGTTAAACTAGAAACAGAGATGTTGGCTTCATAATGTTTGAAATCTCATCACAAGTATTTGATAATTTAAAATCATCATTTCAAATCTTTTGAAAGCTAACACATATAATCAAAGGGTATAGCAGCAGTCTCTGAAGTTTAGGTACCTTCAAAGATTTATCTTTTGGATGGGACAATTGAAAAGAAAGCATTATAACGAGGAATTTAGTCTGTAGCTTTGCAGAGAGAAAATGCTCCCCTGAGCTTATCATTGTGCTAATCAAGTTCTTTGAGCAGTCTTTAGTTTGTAAGGTAAAGACACAGGATAACTGGAATCAGAAATGAGATATAAAAGCAAGTTTTAAAAGCCTAAATTTCCAATATAGAAACATCCTGAAATTATTAACAACTGTAACATTAAGATAAGTAATGTTTTACATCAAAGTTTCTTTTATCTGGCCTAAGTAATATTTTCATTATTCTTTTTGTAGCTAACACCTAACAGGTATCTAAGAACAATACAAAATTTGAATAAATAAAAGAATACCTTATTAAAACCACATTAAGCTGAGTATCTCTCCATAATTGTAGACATAAACTTTTCCATCTTTGAAGGAGCATGTCACTTCTTCCATAAATTTGATATAATTATATTTTATCCTACTTATTTAATCAGCCCCCACTGACCACTTCATGCCTAACCTGCAAAGTTTTTGGTGACTTATACTATTCTAATTCAACTCATCATGACCCCAATTATTATTATATCATACTTCTCATTGTTACACTAACATTTTCAACCCCAAAATTTGAAAGTGTATCTACTTGTTTATCTTTAGGCTTCCCAATTCTCTTACATATAAAATGTAGGTAGTAACATTTGACTTCAGACTCAACAAAGAAAACTTACATGTAGAATGACTTGAAAAGGCAGGAATATGTTAACCATCCACTCATTTTAGGCATTTGATAAATCACAGATAGACCCACAATACCAAACAAGAAACATTCTTCTTCCTTCTCAGTTGTTCTACCCACCTCTGCCATGCACGGAGAATCATCACATGAAGAATAAATAAGGGCAGAATAGAATCCACTCTAAGGAAGTTCTCTCCTTAATGTGATCCAGCTAATGAGATGCCAGAGTGAAACATGGTTATGTGCCAGATTCTATAACCAGAGTCCCTAGCAGAATCTACAGAGAAATGTGATTCAATAAAATGTGAGTCAATATGTCATTCTTGTGGTTCCTCTCTTATTCTCTCTCTCTCTCTCTCTCTCTTTCTCTCTCTCTCTCTCTCTCTCTCTGTATGTGTGTGTATGTTGTATACCCAAGCATATATGTAGTGGCAGAAGAAAGTGTCAGGTATCTTGTTCTAGCTCTCTTATTTTTTTAAGACAATATCTCTCACTTAAACAAAGACAGAAAATAATTAGTAGATTGATAAATTTCTTTATTCCCACAAATGAATAAATTCCACTTGACAAGTATTTAAAATTCATATTTTTATTGTACAAACATGGCTTTAGTTTTTCATGCATTGATGGATTTGTAAGTTTTATTAGATCATAAATCAATATTTTGATAATATATTAGGGTAATGAATCTGCACTAGGTACTTCTTCCTTTCCTCATAGCTATGATGAAACATCTGACAAGCACAAGTTAAGGAGACTAACAATTACAAAAGATAATCTGCCTCAGTAGAGAAGGTTTGGCAGAAGAAATAGGGGGCTGGCTGGTCATAAGTATTGGTCCAGAAAGTGAACAGGAAATGGGATAGGAAACTTTAAGGTGCTGAGGGATAATGCTCTTGTACCCTATAAGAGTTTGTCATTTTTATTAGTTTAATAGAACACTGATGGGACAGTAGACAGGCAGGAAGTATATGCAGGGTGACCAGACTAGGAGAATTCTGGGAAAAGGAATGCTCAATTTGCAGTTGCCACCCAGATGGAAAGTAAGCAAGATAAAAATGCTGCACTGAGAAAAGGTTCTAAGGCATGTGGCTAAACATACATGAGAAGTATGGGATAATTTAAGTTGTGAGAGCTAGTTAATAATAACTCTAAGCTAATAGACCAAACAGTTTATAATTAATATAAGCTTCTGTGTGTTTCTTTGGAATTGAACATCTGTGGGACTAGTTGGGACAGAAATTTCTGTTACAAATGGCACCAAAATGCTTGGCAAGAATTTCCTAATAAAGTCTCATAAAACTTTTTTCAAAAAATAAATAAAAAGGATTCTAGACAGACAAAAGAACAGAGTCAAGCATAGCTTCTTGGTAGCAACATTGTCTCTGGTAGGCTCTGTTTGCTAGGGGCAAGGAGAGGCATGATTTCTTTAAAAGAAGCTTCCTGCCTCAGCATTAACACAGCAAAGCCTCACAGCTCTTTTAAGAAACCCTGCTACAAAACACTTAAATGGTGTTTTGGGGAAGTCTCTGGTATGCTTCTTGGTGGTGGCATTGACCTAGCAACTCCACAGAGTTGTGGTAAAATAATGGCTTCTGCCAGCACCTCCATGGTGAAGCTAGACTCTTAAAAATTAAGGCATGGGGTGGAATCAGCCAACAAAGCTATACCTTTAAGCCTAGCCATATTGCTTAGCAAATTAAAAACTCATGTAGTCAGAAAAAGATAAATATGTACAATAAAGACAGACTCAGGCAGAAAAAAAACTTATAAATGGATAAAGCCCTTAAAAAATATAGTTGGGTGTGGTGTCTCACACCTTTAATCCCAGAATTTGAGAGGCAGAGGCAGGTGGATCTCTGATGTGAGATTCCCTTCTGTATGCTATGAATATGTTTTATTGACACTGGTTAATGAAGAAGCTGATTTTGGCCAATGGCTTAACAGAATATAGTCAGGCTGAAAGAGATATATAGGGAGAGTAGACAGAGTCAGTGAGATACCATGTAGTCATCTCAGGAGACAGACAAGGCACAACCTTGCTGGTAAGTCACAGCAGCCATGACATATTACACAGATTACTAGAAATGGGTTAATTTAACATATAAGAGCTACCTAGCAATACACTTAAATGATAGGCCAAGCAGTGTTTTAATTAACACAGATATCTGTGTGATTATTTTGTGAGTCTGGGCAGCCATAATGTGAATGAGCATCCTCCAACTATAGATCTCTGTGATGTCTAGGCCAGCCTGATCTACAGAGTGAGTCCCAGGAGAGTCAAAGGTACACAGAGAAACTCTGTCTCAAAAAAAATGAAGATTAAAAAATAAAATAAAAGAAATAGAGCAAGAATAAAAAGGCATGTAAAGTTGAAAAATACATACATAATCTGGATCACTGCTATTACATGTGTCTTTGAATTGTTTGACTGTTGAGGAAGGAGCAATGGCTTCTAAAAGACATTTAATTATAAATTCTCCTGGATTAAATCAACCTATATATTTTTAAAATATCTCGACTTTAAAATATAAGCCCAAAGATATGTTACTCTGCAGAAGAGGTTTTTCCTTTGCTTCCATAGGAAATGAGATGCTGTGGATTCATTCTAGGTTAAGAAACATGAAGTTTGATCAAGGAAGACTGCCTGAAAAATATCCAATGGGAACAGATGGCACAGATGAGCCAATATTTTAGAGCACCTCATGGATGGTCCCAATAATCCAACATTTTAGAGCACCTCTTTTGCAGTTTCCTCTGAGTTATACATCCAGAACAGCATCAAAACTGCTGACTGAGATGATCCAGCCTCACAAAATACTCCAGTCAGGACCAGTCAGGACTTGACCATAATCTTAAATATTCTTTGGGTCTCCATAAGATTATTATTAGCCTCAATCAGCAGGAATTAGCCTAAAAACCTATGCCCACATTCCCCCCCCCAAAAAATGAACTACAGATGTTTGTCTTTGTTTAAAGTGTTGGCTACAAGTTGTTGTTGGTAATGTCCAGGAAAAAGCTAAACAAGATTAGATTCAGGGTTCTTGTTTTGAAAATAAAAATTGGAAAGTGCTGTGTAATAATGCTCTTGTACACTGTTAAGGTTTGTCACTTGTATTGGTTTAATAAAACACTGATTGGCCAGTAACTAGGCAGGAAGAATAGGTTGGCTAACCAGACTATGAGAATTCTGGGAAGAGGAAAGGCTCAGTCTGCAGTTAACATCCAAATGCAAAGAAAGAACAATGAAAATGCTGCACTGAGAAAAGGTACCAAGCAACGGGACTAAATGTAGATAAGAATTATGGGTTTATTTAAGTTGTAAGAAGAAGTTAATAATAAGACTGAGTTAATAGGTCAAAAAGTTTACAATTAATATAAGCCTCTGTGTGTTTCTTTGGAACTGAATGGCTGTGAGACCAGGAGGGACATAAAGTTTCTTCTACATTAAACCCTGCCATTCATAACCATTTCTGATGCAAAGCTCCACCTCTTTCTTAATTGCTTCATAATCTTCCTAAACAATGCCACCAGCTTAGAGACCAAGTGTTCAAATAAATGTAGCTATTAAGTACATTAAATTATAGTATTGTCTATCCACAACATCTAACTTCATTTCTGAAAGTTGAAGGACTTTATTCACAAGTTCTTGTCCACTATTCCTTGACAACTAAGGAAAAGGAGATTTTATGTAATTCCTTGTAGAACTTTCTTTTCCCTCTACTGTTGGTTAATAGAATGTATATCCAACAATTGCAAATCTTTCTGAAACATTGAACAGCTAATGGCTTGTTCATTAGAAATTATTACAGTACTAAAAGATTGTTCCTGCTTTAAAAAGGTTTTTGAACAAATGAAAATTGTTGTCCTACAAATAAAACCCAAGGAAATAAACATTCTCTGTGTCTATGTAGACTGTGCTTCCCAAGGGGTTGTTCTTCAACTATGCACTGCATCTTTACCCCCAAAGTCCTATCCCTCAGGGTCATTTCCTTTGCTGTTAGTGTAGGAACACTTTCAAATTTTGATGGTGATTAAATCCCGACATCTCACTTCTCATAGTTTTTCCCCACTGTTCTAATTGTGTTCCAAAATACCAGGTTATCTAAAGGTAATTTTCATAAAAATAAGATCAGAACTCACTACTTCATCTTGTCTTTCCTAGACCTTACCTATTGAGGTGGCATGGAAGGGGATCCAGAGAAAGAAAATAATCACCTTAGCTTGAACAGCTGCTGAGAGGACATAGATGTTTGAGAGGTGTTATTTGGTTACTTCCACTTGTCTGTCTTGTGTTTAAGACCTCTTCAGTCAGTCTGCCCTTCTGACTGATACCTGCTATTCATCCTGGAGTGAAGATGCAGTCATACATGCTGTCCCTTCATCATCTCAGCCAAGAGAATTCTGGCCCACGGGCTGAGAGGCAAACTCAAATCTTTGCTCACAGGTATGTGTTACTAAAATGTTAATTGGAGGTTTTCATGTCTCTGTGCCTAAGAGCAAAAAGTTGGTTTACATTTGAAGACAATTTGAAGCAATATATCTTCAATAAAGTATTGGTATTGAAGTCAAATGATAGAGGCACAAGATGACTGGAAGGAAGAGTGACCAATAGTTTCCAAAGTCTCCATCTGTATGCAGAAATTTAATGACTAACTTGTCTACTTTCTCTTCTTGGACCTCAGCAGTTGCAGTGGCCTTTGAAGTGTGACTACTATGAAGGCCACTCAGGGTGCCCAGCTCTTCCATCCCTCTGGCACTCAGGGTCTGTGGACAATCTCCAGTAACACAGTATAAATAGGTCTGAAATAAAAACTTCTTGCCTCAAGTTCTTTAATGACTCTTGCAATTTTATATTGTTACTCAGATACTTACTTAGCTTTGTTCTGTTTCTTCTGAGACCCCTTTAAATTTTTATGTTCCTCCTTTCAAGTACATGCCTGGATTTCAGAGAATTCAGTTGTGAAATACTTGCTCATATCCTTGTTCCTAAACAGTTATCCCAGTTGCTTCAGTTTGATTCCTTAATCACTGGTCCCTTCTGGTTGGACACATAAGTCTCATATGGCTTCATAATTTGTGTTGTCAGATACAGGATGACTGTCTGGTTGGCCTCAGGGCCTCTCAGGTCATTTCTAGGAAGGCTTTCTGCTAGTAAGTAAAAGTTAGTGATTGTAATCTGAGAGGTAAATAATTGCTAAGCAGATACCCTCCATAATTATAAATGTGTGAATACTAAAACTCATTAAATAATAACTCTTGTTAGAGACATGTTTCTTGTTTTCCTAGGGAATTTCTTGTCTGGTTTCCATAGTGCTAGAATTTTTGAAGTTTCAAGACAAAAACCAAGATAATGTTTGATGAGTATTTGATTAGGTATTCATTCACAGAACTGGTTTTAAGAAACTTCTCTTTTCAAACTGAATTATTTCTCTCAGATGCATTTGTATATTGTTTCTGTTTTGATATAAAGGAGAGGTAATGATGTTTTGAATGGTCAATGATTTATTAAAAGGCAATAAATACTCAAAGCAAAGCCCGTGCATCTAACACTGCACAACAAGCTGGAAAACATATATGGCCATGGTTTCCTGCCTTCTGTGACCTTAAAACACACTGAAAAGTCCATTATTGAGCACACATATATTTCATCTTTTAGAATAGTTGATAAATCATATATTTGCTCTCATTGGTATATAAGCACACACACACACACACACACACACACATGGGAAGAGAGAGAAGGAAAGAGAGCGAGGGCAAGAGATAGAGAGATGCATGCATGCATGCTGGGCATGTGTTCTGCCACTCTTTTACATCTTTTCAAACCCTATTCATGTATGTTATTACTCTTCTCCTGTGCCATCCGCAACATCTTGCTTTCAGGTTATAGGCCCACTGTACAATCTTGCATTATTTAGTCTTTCATCCACAAAAAACTTGTTCTTTTCTTACTAAAGAGCCCAAATGGTTCATCTTTTCCTATTGAACCATAGGTGATGAGACTATTTTCTCAATAGAACCAACAAAAACCATAGCAATTTTGGCTAACAATGGACAATACAAAATAAAGTAACACTAGGTAAAACTTTGAAAAATGTTTGCATTTTATGTAATTTTCAGATACTGGTATGAAAATAAACTATGGGAGAAAATCTAGTCTCTGGGAACAAATTTAGTCCAATGTTGGCAGTATGTAAGTTTTAGTCAATTATAGTCTCAAGTTATGCATTTTTATGTGGGACCATAGAAAAATTATGTGTGTGAGTTTAAAAAGAAACATATGGGTGTTTGTAGAAAGAGAAAATTAGAAGTAATTTGGAAAAGATATGTCCATAGTCTTCTGCTCTTTAAGAAGAGTTTAGTGCTCGAACTTGACACAAAATGAGAATGAAAGAACTAATGTGTCCAAGCATAAGAAGAAAGATGAAGATCCACAGAGTAAAGAAAGGCTCAGAAGATGTAGAACTCTTCTTTTCCTTCTTCTAGAGTGATCTCTACTCAACACTAAATAAAAGTATTTCCTCTTGATAATCTTTGTATGCATAATTATATAATAGACAGGAGACTAAGAAACATTACTCTGTCATTTGACTTAGCTTTTTTCCTCCTTTAATTGGTCAATCACATCTAGAAGCAATAGGAAAAAGTGTATTCTTACACCTTTAGCATTTGAAATTAGAATCAAGTTACCTTAAATACATCTTAAGGAGTAATTAAGATTATGGGCAAACCAGTAATAAACATACATATCTGTGATTAAGGAAGCGAGTTAAGTCATGGGTGATGTTCAATATGTCATAAATCAATGTAGTAAATATTTGCCAGTGAGCAGAATAAGATGCTGAATATTTAGAATATTAATAATTTGCATCTTACTCTCTGATGGCTGTTACTGCAAATTTTGAAAATTGCAGTTCACAGGGATGCAGTTCTGTGTGGCTGTTTTACGTCATTTAAGCAAATGTTCCCTGTGGTTTTCATATCATTCTGGGTGTTTGGGAAGGGTTCACTGAGAGATATGACAGTGGTGACCTATGCCTCTCCTAATTTCATAAGGATGGTCCATTCCTCTTTATGTCATCCCCATGTAGGAATATAACATGTGTTCAATAGATCCCAGAAAGCTTTTTGAAGATACAAGATTAGATTTCTCCACTAAAATAAAATAAAAAAGGGATTATATCCCCATACATAACCACACATGTAGGCATGCACACACATGTCTGAACATGTGAAGGTCAGAACTGTATTTTGAGAAATTACTTCTGTTGTTCTCTATTTTGTATTTTTAACATAGTCTCTTCCTGAATCTAGAGCTCTTACTTTCAGGTTGATGGGCTAGACAGTGGGTCCTTGGAATCCACGTGTCTCCCACTTGCTTCTACACTCCTGGGACTACAGAGGCATCACATCCAGGCTCTAGGCCTGAGCCATGTCCTCATGCTTAGACATGCACTTTACCTCCTGAGTTGTCTCCTCACACCACAACCAAAGGTACTTTGCTAGTTTACAAAATATTGCCTCTGAAATGTCAAGATGAAACAAAGTTGTCTGTTGTCCATGTTGAGAAAAGATCCACAAGAAAAATTAAAAATGAAGGAAATATTAAAGGCCATCCCTCACTCACAATTCAAAAATCAATTTAAATAATTACCAGAAAATCATTGAAATAAAGTTTGTTGGGATAAATGTTCAATTTGCATGCTGCCACATTCATTGTATGTGACACATTTATATGTGGCAGTTTTGCTGTAATCTGATTATTACTATTTCATTGCAGGATTCAAAGCTATTGTGTTTCTCTCTTATAATGTACAGGTAAAGGTGTTATAGAAGGCCACTTGTTTGTTCCGGCATGCTCAGCCCCAAAATAATCAAACAGAAATCATATGATTTGCAATACTCTTTTCCAATAGCTTAAGCATATTTATGGCTAACTCTTAACTTAAATTAACCCATCTCCATTAATCTGTGTGTCACCATGAGGCTGTGGCTTACCAGGTAAAGTTTCAGCATCTGTCTCCATCAGGGCTACATGGCTTCTCATTCAACTCTTTCTTCTTTCTCCCAGCATTCACTTTACTTTCCCCTAAAAAGCTCTACTCTTTTGCCCTATCACAGGTCAAGACAGTTTATTAACCAATGATATTCACAGCATACAGAGGGGACTTCCACATGAGAAAGGAAACCTTTTATTATCAATTTTTGGAGGGATTTCTTGTGCCAGGGCACAGATTGGAGGTCCGAAGACCTCCTACCAGATTGAATCATTTCTGAGATTTTACATATTTCACATAGATATGTATTATGGTGCATGTAAAGTCATGCTCTTTTATTCTATCTAGCACCTTCTTGAATGTTACAGCTCAAAAAGACTTTTTTAAAAATATTTTATTGATTTTTATTGAGCTCTACACTTTTCTCTGCTCTCCTCCCTACTTCCCCCCTTTCCTTTCAACCCTCCCACAAGGTCCCCATGCTCCCAATTTACCCAGGAGATCTTGTCTTTTTCTACTTTCTACTTCCCATGTAGACTAGTTCTATGTAAGTCTGTCTTAGCATCCTCATTGTTGTCTAAGTTCTCTGGGATTGTGGTTTGTAGGCTGGTTTTCTTTGCTTTATGTTGAAAAACCACCTATGTGTGAGTACATGTGATAACGTTTTCTGTATCTGGGTTACCTCACTCAAAATAATGTTTTCTAGATCCATCCATTTTCCTGCAAAATTCAAGATGTTATTTTTTCCTGCTGTGTAGTACTCCATTGTGTAAATGTACCACATTTTCCCTATCCATTCTTCAGTTGAGGGACATTTAGATTGTTTACAGGTTCTGGCTATGACAAACAATGCTGCTATGAACATAGTTGAGAACTTGTCCTTGTGGCATGATTGAGCATTCTTTGGATGTATACCGAAAGTGTTATTACTGGTTCTTGAGGAAGGTTGTTTCCTAATTTTCTGAGAAATCACCACACTGATGTCCAAAAGGGTTTTATAAATTTGCACAAATTGGTGAGTGTTATAAATAATTGACAAATGAACCTTCTTTCAGGAGGTATCCTTGCCGTATTTTTATATATACTACAGATGGCATATAGCAACTAAAAATGATCACTTCCCTTTAAAGACTTGATATCCATAGCATGCTTACAGTCATTCACAAACTTGCTTATGACACATTTGTTTCCCTACATGCACTATAAAGCCTTTTCAAGAAGAAATTACAGTTTATTCTTGCCTTTCCCTAATACATGGGACAGGGTCTGGCAAATGAATACGTGATGCTCAATAACCATAGAGTGGAATAATGGAATAGTTCACTTTTACTATAGAAATTTGAATAGGCCAAAGTGTTAACACAGCTACCACACCATACTGTTTGCAAAGCTCTCTGTAAAAGGCATATTCCATGCTCTCCTCAATCCAACAGACAGAGCAATTAGACAGTAAATAAAATGGGCCTAATTTTATCAGTTATTTGGCGATAACTTGTTTGTTCTGATGTGGACTTCTGGTTCATATTTTATTACCAAACCTGACTGCTGTGGCATGATAACACATAGAGCACAATTTAGAGTTCAAGGCTAGGGTTAGAACATATATATGAATGAATATATAGTGCTAACTCACTTTCAATTCATAATTCATTGAACATTCTAGAATCTTCAAATAGAATAACTTTCCCAAATACTGTTAAACTGAAGGGCTTCAAGTTAGATGGTTGGCTTTTTTAGGGCATTTTTAGAGCGGTCCTAGTTGATCCATGCTTAATTCTGGGCAAAGGCTTGGATAGTTTCCGGCACCTAACTATATTATTATTCCCCACCCAGATTAACTTGTTCTGTGACAACCAACATTTCTTGGTCAGATATTCACTACATCCAGGAATTCAGGGCCCTGTATCACTACCTAACCCATATAAATCACAGGGATTTGACCAAAGTCCTAAAAACTCAGCAGCCATGACATGCTAGATGAATCTTGTTCATCACACTTCATTCTACTGACCACTACCAATATCCAACATCCCATGTTTCTAATGCTCTCTCTTTCTCACACACCTCTTTAGATAATACATGTAAATGACAAACACTTCCTGGTCCTTGAGGATTCTGACATCCCTTCAATGGATATCCAATGAAGAGTTCAGTACTATCAAAGGCCAGGTTACATTCCCTATGTTTAACATTACCAAATTAGGCTCTAAAGTCAAAATCTTCCCACATTCATTAAGGTTGAACCTCAAATTCTCTAATCTAACTTGAACAAATGCTGCACATATTTTTGACTACCTGTTAAACCCAGGAGGAAAGAGCTTCCATTTGGTCACTGGCTGGGTGATGACTTGAATAAATCTAAAGTTTAGACCAAGAGAATGCCACTCCCAAGAAAGATATATTTCCCCACACAAACCCAAGAGGAAATAACAAGGAGTTTGCTCTGGTTAGGGGGCTAGGAATTTCCCTGTGCTAACACTTACTCAGAGATAGGGGAAAGGCATGGATAAACCCTACTAATGACACAAAATTTAGGAAAATAATCCACACCCAGTTAAAACCCATCTCTGCTTAAATTCAGTTTAAATAAACCAACCTGAATCCAAAGAAGACTTTGCCATTGACAAAGTACATTCTACCAGTAGTGTCTCTTCATGTAACATGAGGGGCCTGATTGTTGGGATTTCTGTCCCACCCGGTACCCCACAGCTGGCAAGCCACAAAGAAAATCACACACTCCATAAGATTATAAACTGATTGGCCTATTAGCTCAGGCTTCTTACTAGCTCTTATAAGTTATATTAACCCATTGTTCTTATCTATGTTAGCCACATGGCTCGGTACCTTTCTCAGCGGGGCAGGAACACATCCTGCCTCTTTGGTGGTCTGCGCAGGAGTGCAGGAATGGGCTTCCTTCTTCCCAGAAATCTCCTGTTCTCCTTGTATCACCTCTACTTCCTGTCTGGTTTTCCTGCCTATACTTCCTGCCTGGCCAATAAGTGTTTATTTAAAACATGATTGACAGAATACAGAATTGTCCCCCATCATCTTCATATATTAGATTCAGACCTTGAAAGCTATATCTGAGGAACCCATTCTCCCTCTCTTTCTTTCATTATTATGGTTTTCTTTACTCAACAGCTAATCCCTTCCTTCCTTTTGGTAAGAGAACCCAGGGTTCAGCAGGGTGGAAGGGATATAGTATTGGCAATGCTGATTACCATCTGTTGTTGTTGGGATGGTATTTTGATCAAAGGTGAGCCAAAGGGCATAAATGATTACTGAGATTTCTAGGCCACATTCTTAAAAAGAAGCTCCATGACTATCTTTGTAACTTTCTCTTTCCCATTGGTTGAGATGATGAGAGAAACCTAATTAATCAATTTGTCTCCAAAAATGAGCAGGGTACTCATAATAAAATGCAGACCATAAAAGAGAGGGGATGTCTAAAAATGCAAGAAGAATTATTCTAAGTAATTAACATGTTTTGTCTCTTAGGCATAGGTACATGAATGTAGCATCAATCTTTTTATTTTCTTTAAACTATTTTATTTGACTACTACTAAAATGGATACAATGTTCTAACCTGTATGATCAGCCTGGAAAATGTGGAAGTTATAGAAGTTGGGAAGTTATAATACCACACAAAGTTACTTCATGATGCCTATATCTGCTAAGGTAGTGCTTACTTTATGATGGGAAAGATGTACATAAATTCATACCAGGATTTTTTACTGCAAATAAGTATTGACTGAAGGCCAGAAGTCTCTTTGGATATACACAAAATGTCTGTGGAGTGATGCTTAGTTTTAAAGAAAACAGACTAGTGAAAGTCACTTAAGCCCAAATGATAAGTAATGTCTTTCAGAGGGAGAAGCTTTCCAGTACAGAGATATCTTAAGGAACAAATGGTAGCCATAAAGGCATCCTGTTGCTATAGAAATAACAGCTGTAGGGTACATTTGGTCACTAAAACATAAATCCAGGGAGCATGGTAGGCTTATTGCAGACAGACATGGTTTAGAAAATGTTTTTCACTCTTTAAGGCAAAGACCTTTTGGATTAGTTTGGGAAATAGCTTTTTAAAAAAGATTTATTTTATTATTCTTTATGTAAAGCCTTGTGGTGTGTGTGTGAAGGTATGTGGACTTGAATGCAATGACAACAGAGACAAGAAGAGTAAGTCAGGAATACCCTGGAGTTGAAGTACAGGTGGTTATGACCCACTCTACATTGATTCTGGGAACAAAATTAAGGTATGTTAGAAAAATAGTATGCAATCTCAACCCCTAAGCCATTCCCCAGCCCTGTGAAGTTTTCTTTGTACTATGTTTAGACCTTATAGATGTATTTTCACTCATAAAATTCGCAATTCTCTACACAGGTTGACTTTGGCATGAGTTTCTGATGTGGTACTGATACTTTTTCTATTATTAAAATCTGTAGAGCTACAGTATTATCTTAATTAGGCAAAATATTTCAATGTTGTCATATCCAATAGCAGTTTACTTGCTATCACTACAGAGAAATTGAAGATATTTTTTTCATTTTTCTGCATAATCAAAGATTTTTGCTTTGATTTACATAAACTGAGAGCCATTATATGGTGTGCTGGTAGTCTAATTGATATGTTCTGGTTAAAGTCCTATTTAAAATGAAATTTTATACAAATTTAGTGAATTTGAAGATCCATAAAACTGGTTGTCAAATTTTTTAAAAAAACAGCATCCTGCACCTAATATTTATCTATTCACCAATTCTATCATTTGCCTTTTAGTAGCATAGTACCTACGGGGTCAGGGAGTATGTGTTCATATCAACTTAGAAAATAAAAATGCCCTGTTTATAATTTTCCTAATATTTATCAACTATGTTTATGGCTAGTAAGTCAGTTGACCATCACATCTTTAATTCTCTGCAAATCATGAAAAATATTTGTTGTTATCACCAATACACAGAACTTTAGATGCCCTAAAATATCATATGACTTCCTCAAAATCCCAGAGAAAATGTTGATTGTAAGTTAGATCAGAACCCAGTCCACACCGAGCATTAGGTTACAAAACAGATTCGACTGGCTTGATTCTCTGTAGGTAACGACAGTCTGTCTAGAGCTCTGTATATAATAGCAATGGTGTATCTAGAGGTCATCATTTCATAGCAACTCTTCCCATCCTCCTGCTCTAACATTCTTTCTGGCCCCTCTTCTGCCATGCTTCCTGAGTATGCTCTCTCTCCCTGTATTTGTGCTTATCTGTATTGGGTATGTTGATAATCAATGGATATTCTACTTACAGCTGAGTACTCAGTGGATGGCTATGCTGCAGGGGATAACCACATCATCACAGGTATGTGGATGGTGCTAATAAGACATATACATAAAAACCTTGAAAACTCTCAAAGATGACATTTTCAGGCAAAGCTAAACGCCATGAAAGAGCAAACCTTTTGGCTATCTTGGAGAAGAATGCTGTATGAAAGAAAAGTGAGACATGCTCTGAAGCAGTTTTTTTGATAAATTCAAAGCACCCATAAGGTTAATATCAGTTGAGTTGGAAGAGAGCAGAGAAAAAGATATCATAAGGGTGTCTGGGACCCAGATAGCACACTTCAGATTTCACAGTGAAAGAGATTGGGATACAAAGAAAGTTCTGACTACAAGATGAACAGAAACAATGGGATTAAAGAAATAGTTCTGCACACTTGTTGACAAATGGGTTTTCAAGATAATGAAGGAAAAAAGGAGAATGTTGAATAAAATAAAAGTCTTCCCATAACAGTACCCTCTAGTTACTCTATTATGAGACATATTTACATTAATTTTAAGTTGATAAGTAAGTTTTGAAAAAATCTGACCTGGATCATCTTTTACAAAGTCCTATGAAGTGAAGTAGGCTATTCTTTTTTTTTTTCTTTTTTTCTTTTTTTTTTTTTTTACTTCTCACTATTCTTGGACCCTATGTAATTTACGTAGAAGTAATTTATTTGATAGAAGCAGAAATAACAATGTACTTTAGTAGTGTGACTGTGTAGGGTGGTGGTGTGGGACAATTCTGTATCCTGTCAATCATGTTTTAAATAAATGCTGATTGGCCAGGCAGGGAGTATAGGCGGGAAAACCAGACAGGAAGTAGAGGTGAGAACAGGAGATTTGGGAAGCAGGAAGCTTCCCTGGCATTCCTGCACAGATCTCCAAGGAGACAACATGTAGCAGCCCAGCTGAGAAAAGGTACTGGCCATGTGGCTGACAATGGGATAATATAAGTTATGGGAGCTGGTAGGAAGACTGAGCTAATGGGCCAATCAGTGTATAACTTAATGTAGACTCTGTGTGATTTTTGGGGGGCTTGCCAGCTGCGGGGTACTGGGTAGGACAGAAACTCCAACGAGCAGGCCCCTCATGTTACAGGGTGGGAACCGCGGTATAGATTCCCTGTGCTAGGGAGGCTGAGTCAAGGTCCTACCATTGAGCCTGCTGATTTACTTAATAAGTTTCAGCATAGTTGTCAGGGTCTAGCCTTGAGGGGATTCACGTGTTCCAGTGTAAGAGAGTGAGGATTGGAATTATTAAGCAAAATGAAGAGAGATATAGAGAAATAAAAGACAGAAACACAGAACAGCACCGGGAGGGAAATTCAGTGAATACTGAATTGGTCATGTTTATTTTCCATCTGCTTATATACCCCCACTACAAAAGGGGAGTGAGCAAGGAGGCAGAAGACTTCATTGACATGATATAGGAATAAAAAGAGTATCTTTAGTCATGCACTCTGTTGTTTGGACAGGACATGTAAGGACTACACCCTTAGAACTAGTATCCTGCAAGCAGCCACTCCCTGGAATCTTCTGCCAATCCCCTTGAAGGGGCAGGTATAGACTTGAATTCTCTGCCCTTCCATCAAGGTGTAGTAGACTCACCTTTATACTCACAATTATAATTAACCACATCTCAGGTCAGGATCTCTTGTTTGTAGCCACATCTGTTATCAACAACATTGAGAGAGCAAAAATAAGCTTAAACTCTCTGACCTTTGGTCAAGGAGGAAAGAACTCATATTTGTGGGTCCTGGCAGATAGCCTCAGCTATTTAGTATGGCCCTGTCTCAAAAATTAAAATCAGTAAACAAACAAAAAGTATAAATATATAAATGAAAAACATAAAAATTAGCACACAGACAATCTATTATTGAAAACATTGGTAAACTGTGAAATTTTACCTGTCTTTTAATTTTGTTTTGTTTTGTTTTTTCGCTTTTTATCTTGCTTTGTTTTATTTGTTTGAGACAAGGTTCTCCTATATCTCTGCCTGCCCTGGAATTCACTATGTAGATCATGCTGTTCTAAAACTCACCGAGATCCACCTGCTTCTGCCTCCAAGGTGCCAAGATTAAAGATGTATATCACTATGCCTGCATCACCTTTTAATTATTTTAGGAACTTATATATTCTTATAATTTTCTAAATATTTCTTAATGTTCCTACAATACTCAGGTTTTAGATATTGTGAAGATAATATTTAGGTCGTACTCTATTCAGACAATATCTCCCACATTAGAAAGGTTGATATTTTTAAGAAATAGAAACTTTGTGGATAAATATTGTTGTATTTTAATCATTTAGGAGAGAGCAGACAGATTTGAAAAAATTTTACCTGTTAACTCTCAGTAATCCTTATCGTCAGATGACAGTTTAATTCACACCTGACATCTTGACAAGCACGTGTTAGTGGAATAGGGAGGCCTAATCCTCTGTATTGGCATTGGTTCTGAGAAGTGTAAGCTAGTTCTTGCTGTGTTCAGGAAGAGCCAATGCAGAAACCACCTTACTTAGCTGCATGCAGGCAGATGGACCCAAGGAGCGACAATTTCATCTTTTCTCTTTCTTTTTCAGATTCAATAGCAAATGTCACATGGATAAATTGTTTTTAAAAAAAAAGGTCTGCAGGGAAAGTCAAAAGATAGCACATAGCCAACAAGGTGAGCTTTCCCCCTAATGATGTGAGAGCCACAGGAACCTTCTCCTGCTCTTAACAAGGTGGAAGAAATTCTGCTTAACACTCCACTATAGAGCTGTTATTTCCCCCCTCAGCAGGCTCATTTCTTTAAGACACATAGAAAATAGACTTTTATTTTCAATACAGCCAACTCGACTTTTGTACATGAAGGGTGGGATATAAGTCAGAAAGTCTGAGGAAGAATTCTACAAAAAATCTTTTGAAAAAAATAATAATCACATTTTTAGATCTATATATTTTTTAATAACTTGGATGAATGCAAAAATTTAATGCAGCTGTTGTGCTGTTCTGAATATGGTTTAATTGTTGCCTTCTGGATAGAAAATAACCCAGGAGGTACCTCTCCATGTTATATAATTTCACCAAATGCATTTTATCAACCATTTTCTAGCACCAATACTAAGTCTGCTTATCTAAAAAAGAACATAATACCAGGGCTATACCATACCCACCTCCCATGCATCAGATTGTAATACGGATAGAATCATGCTGAGGGGTTTGCACATGGTAACAATTAGTCAGTGAGTGATTGGACATTATATGTTAATCAAAGTATTTGAAGGCTGTAAGCAGAAGCTAATGAACAGAATTTAATAATAATAAAAAAGAACACTGAGCTTTTTTTTCCTGCTAAAGCCCAATGGGCAAGTAAGTTTATAGTAGCATGGGCATTCATAGTTATATTTAAGACAAGGACAGTTTAACATAGCCAATCAAATAGGTTGCCACGTACATAATCTGCTAGTATTCTTGGATAGCTTTACCATTTCTGAGTGAGAATCACTTCCATAAAACAACTCAGAGTGAAAATAACCTGAAGCTGCCACAAGTGAAGTAACTCTGGATTTAAATCATTCTAGGCATCCTGGCCAGACAGATGAGCACAAAGGTAGAGCTAGCCAGTTTGAAACCAAGTGTGATTGACCAAGAAAATGATGCCAACAGCAGACACAAGAAGACTGATGAGTCCAATTTTACCCAATTAATATGTTGTCATGGGTATAGATAAACAAAGATCAGTTCTGAAGTAAAGAATAGGACATTTAAAAGATATGACAGTTCTTAAGGTAGCTGATCATAAACTAAGAGTTAAAAATGCAGGAAAGAAAGAGGTTGATAAACAAGAGCAAGAAACACCTCTTCCCATCTAATAACCCAGTTTAAAAGTATCCTAAAAGTAAAGAGGGAGGAGGAACAGATAGAAAAGTTATTTGGGAGGTTTTGGAAGATTGGATGGCTCAGTGGGCAAGATGGCCTGCTGCCAAGAATAATGACTTGGATTTGAGTCCTGAATCCCACACAGTAGAGAGAACTAATTCCTGTACACACACACACACACACACACACACACACACACAAATCATGCACAATAAATAAATGAATATCCTATCTTAGTGTGTCCAAAATCTTATACCTAATTTAATTTTTATCATAGCTTGCTTTTTGCATCAGGTAAACAAGGAAAACTGTAACTATAACTATCTAGTTTTCAACTACCTCAGAGACCCAAGAAGGAAATGATATTAACTTAGTAAGCACAAAATGCAAGCAAGCAGCTTTCAAAAAATTTGGATAA